>APFE031213534.1:23549-45751 GCA_000404065.3 Pinus taeda
TAATAATAATAATAATAATCGTTTAATGTTAATATTAAATTTAATAAAGTTTTTACATGACATTATAACAAAAATTCTAATAAGATTTGGAATTTTAAAATCAGGTAAAAGTTTAATTTTAGATCATTCAAATTTTGTTTTACAAAGGCTCAATCAAGATACATAGCTCAATCGAGCCATAGCGCTCGACCGAGACCCTGTTAACCACGTATATGGCTCATTCTAGGTATGAAACCCTTTATCAATCTATTTGAATTTGAAATTTGGGTGCTTGATCGAGCGTTTTAAGCACTCAATCGAGCCTCTTAAGTCTTAAAATCAACAATTTTAGCACCCCTTCTACAAAATTTCTTACAACCCCATTTTGTGCCCTATCGAACATAGGGATAAATTTGTCCTTAGGTGGTAGAGTTCATCATGTTAGATTCGTGAAGGAATCCTCTATCCAATGACATGTGAGTTTAACATTTTCGAATTCATATGATATTGTTTCATCTAATTTCTTTTAAACATAATGCTTGAAATTTTTTTGAACTATTTTAAAGAGGTTGAATAAGAAATCAATATCGTAAAATATACACAATGAAAAAATTTCAAAAGATACCACTATATTTGTCTACGAGTCATCTTCAAAAGGGTTACTTTTGGTTTTTCAATTTATTTTAAATATTTGGAAAAAAAACCCTTACATGAATACACAGTGTTTTAAAAAGCCATTCAAATATTACTTCACCAACTTCAAAAAATAATAAAATATATTTGAATTTAAAAAAGTAATATGAAAACCTATCTCTCTCCATGTAGATCATGCTTTATATATATATATATATAATTTATATATATATATATATAATAGTTATGCTACATGAACACACACAAACATTTAAGATGTTCAAAATTTGAGGACAACATTCATATAATGGAAATTGACATATTAGATGACACTAAATAATTTTTCAAAAAATATTCTTAGGACAACAATGTAATTCTCCACAATTTGTATTTTTTACTCCGAATCAAAATTTGCAGTGCTTATATGAATTTTGAGGGCTTCAATTCAATAAAAGACAAAAAACTTGAAATTTCATCATCACATTTGGCCCAAAAGCGTAACCCATCTTCATGATTTCACCCATAGGTTTGTAGTTAAATACTAAAAACATTATTCCTTAGTTGAGGTATTTATTAAGATGAACAATTTGGTAGCCATTGGAGGCTAGGGAGAAGCTAAACTAGACAAAGAAGTCAATATAGATCTAGAAGAGATGCTAACTACTAAAAATTTTTCTTTTAGTGTTTTCATAGACAAACTCACAAAATAAAATATCAACTAACACATTGTGACACCCTAAAAGCAACAAACATTTTTGAATTCCTTCATGGTCTCATTGAAGAAATATGTACAAGTCCTCTCACAAAGCATGTCATATTACCATGCCATCTTGGGAGGGCTATTACCCAACAAGATTATGATGTTTTTCTCCTATTACTAGGTATGGGTATCCTATCTTCATTATGTCCTTGGGGTCCCTTTGGAAGATAAAATCACATTGTAGTCGTTGTATTTTTCATTCTATAGGAGTTTACAAATTATTTTTCTTAATTATATTTGAAAACAATGAGAATATGAATATATTGTAACTGCCTAGTGAAATCCCAATAATCTCTATAGGTAGTGACTAATGTAACCTATAAATTATACTCTTAGTTATAGGAATTTTGGATTCTTGAACTACTCTATTTTTGAAATTTTAAGTCTTTAGTAAAATTTTGAAAGACAAGATATAGTAAACTAGTATACTTTGTATGTATTAATATATAATATTGAGAATATTGAGGAGGACACTCCCATAATTGCGACTCAACATATATTGTGATCTTACTTTAGAATAACCTCAAGTATTTTCATGTGTATGTACAATTTGTGAGATTTATTACTATTAGCTAATGGACTATTATGTGGATTAGATAGTTCTTTATCACGTTGTTACTTATTCTTTACCATCAATTTCATAAATAAGTACTTGTTAGAATAGAGATTGACTATTCCTTATTTGGTCTTATAAGTAAACATTCTAGTGCCAAGGTTGAAGCAATTGTTTCTTTTAATTTGGCTATTGCTGTGTTTAGTATCACATCTCTTCCTGTCCTCATCTATGTTTATGAATTTAGGTAGTTTACAATAATTTTATTTCCACAATTAGATAGTTTTAGTTCAATTTCCATGCACCCTATTATGAAACTCACTCAACATATCACAACATTCAAGAAATCAAGCATGGTTGCTATGCCAAAATCTAGATGGGTTTCTTATCCCAAATGTTGTGAGGTCTATTTGGGACCTCATACCAAAAAGAACCATTATGAATACTACTGGGTCATTTATCCTTGTCAATGTACTCCAAAATTTTACCATTTCATGAATTTCACTATTTCATCTCAACTTTGCACCCACAAATTGACAATTTTTCTATATTTTACCAAATTCAACCAATTCCACCTTAAGCATTCTACAATTCCTCAATATTTGACCAAATTGATCTCTTTAGGTGGTTGTTTTAACCCCTACCATGCAATTTTCTTTAGGTCTTCACCCAAAAATTTGGTTTGTTGCTTGATTTGAATTCAAAAATATCTTTCAACTGAAATTTGGTGAACTATATGCCTCTGATGTCAAATAAGTTTTAAAATTGGAGGGTTTTCTCCATAGCCCCAAATGTCCTTCAATTTTCTGAGAATTTTCCAAATTACTCAGAGGGGAATTTTGTCAAATATATTTTTAACAACCATTATGTTGTTTTCTGCCTCCACAATTTTCTCTATTTAAAACATCTTTGCTTGACCCATGTAGGACTGATGTTGTAACTTCAGTCTAGTACCACCTTGAATTATACCCAACAACCCATAGATTGGGTCACATTACCATAGTCCCCCTCTGATACCATAATTTCAGTTTCTTTTTATTCCCATATTTTAATTTCCACAATTATTATTCTTGATACCATATTATGAATTATGCCCTAGATAAGAATAAACACGTAGGACTAAAAAGGTATATTGCTAGGAATGATTGAAATATATTTAACAAAGACATATATTGTACCGTATCCATAATAATAACAACAACAATTAATACACACACACACACACACACACACACACATTAATCATACAAATGAGTAATGTTGAAAATGCAACAAGAAATTGCTAATTTAATTTTCCGTTGAATTAAACTAAGAGAAAATTGAAATTCCACATCACAAGACAACTTGATTGACTTAACTAAGTTGTTATCACTCAGTTAGATTAGTTAATTTGAGTTGAGGGCTTAACTTGAGTTGTGTACAATGGTTCCTAGATTTTAGGAGCCTAGGTTTAGTTAGTTTCAGTTGTAACAATTTAATTCAGTTAAATTGAGTTAAGGTCAAATAAACTAGTTCCAATTGTTGGAGGAACTAGTAGGAGGTTTAGCAGTTGGGTGCAGCTTCAGTGTTTAACTAGTTAACTAATCAATCATTCTTAATTAGCTCATGTATGCATGAAATTCGAGTTACCCAGTTGAGATTGGGGTTTAAGGGAAATGTACTATCAATTGTAGACAATTCCAAATTGTACAAGTGGTACATGCAGTAAGGGAAGGGTCCTACAGGGATTGCACGATTCTAATTGGGAATTTCCCTATTTAATATGGGGACAATTCCTTTAGGAACAAAGCAACGAGATAGGGAATTGCGCAGACTTGGATTTGGTTAAGTATCAACCAGATCTTGTCTAGGAAGCAGTGACATAGATTATACTAGTACAAAGGTTTCTTTAGCTTGAGCAAGCATTATATTTATTCTCTATTTTTTGGCTAATGTCCTCGAGATATGAAGGGGTTTCTAGTAGTTACTTTCCTCTTATATAGAGACTTCGCATTTGTGGTTGAATCTGTTACACAAAAATATCGTCACCTTGATTATTTGCAGTTGGTATGGGTCTATCATCACCTATAGCAGCTTCCTAAGCAAGTCTTAAACCTCAACTCTTCAAAACAAGCTTGAGAAAAGAGAGAAAGACATAAAAAAAGCAATGTAACTCTGGTTCCGCATTTTCTCTTACTTTTGCCTGCAGGCCCGCACCTTTTGTTCAAGTTATCTGCGTACTTATATGCTCTGTATTTAAAGGGGAGGGTGCGTACCCTTGTAAAAGTCAAAAGGCGCAATCTTTATCTTAAAAAACTCATCTTGGGTTAATTATAGAGTTTTTCTAGAAGCATTTGTTACGTGGATTGTTCGCTCCAAGTGGTTCATGCATCCCATAATAGGAGGAACTAATCCCTTGTTGAGAGGAGCTATCCCTTTGAAGAAGGACTATATCCCTTTGAAGGAGGAGCTGGTAACTAATCTCCATTGCATTATAAATTGAGGCATTGGGTCAGTGGCCAGGGGGGTTAGAAGCTAAACTTTTGAGGGTAAATGCTAGTGAAATCAAGACTTCCTATTTGAGCTTAAGAGGAGAGATCGCATACCTTTTTGGCCCCATTAGGGAGTGAGTGAAGCTTGTCATAGCCATATATATTTCAATAACATGGTAAGGAATAATGCAGAGGAGAATGATGTCCCCAACACACAAAGGCACCATTTTACATGTGTATCCCTAATTTAACACTTCTCATTTACACAACTACCTCCCAATTACTTGCACAATTCCTTAAAATGGTATTCTCTAAGCTTAAGGTACTCTAGATATAATAAAACATTATTTAATCTCATGAACTTGGAATTTTCTCCTTATGGACCTATTATCCTAGCATCCTTCCTCTCTTATGGAGTCATGACCTCCGATAGTGTCTGGTTGGTTTGTTTGTCATTAGGTCTTCATTAGATTCTAGGAAGGTCTGTCTTGTCCGCAAGATCGACTAATTCCGCGTGACACGTGCCAATATCATGTAGCTTAGCATCCTATATAACCAATGCGTAAAATTACCATACAAAATTAAGGGCTTTACAAGTGGTGCACTTCCATCCCTAATATTGAACATAAGTGGATTCAATGGTATGAATATTATTGGGATTTTTTGGAAAATATGATGTAATTATTAGTATAATTTGATGGTTGAGGTGTTACTAGGAAATGTTAGGTGTGATGTGAATGATAACATAAATTGAAAGGTTGCAAGGATATGAGTGGTGGAGAATTTGAAGGTGGCAAGTAATATGTCACAGGGTGGTTACTTACCTCATTGTGAAGGAAGCCATCATAACACATCTGGACCTAGATGATAATAATAGGTCAAATGTGCATAAATAATAATTTTTAATATCAAGAACATTATCCTACTTAGACTTGGTGGGTTATATATGAATTATTGTAGGTTCAAGTGTGTGATCTAATTGTTTATAATTTAGATGATCCATGTGAATTGATTGGAATGGAATATGTGAGGTAGAAGTATCTTGGTATATGTACTTTTTTCAATTAAAGTAAGGTCAAAATTTGGATTAGCTAATAAAATTAGGGGTTTCTAGTGGTAGAGCTATAATTTTTGCGAGGAATACATTGCCAAGGTTGAATTAGTCAGTAATATAAGTAGATAAAGAGTGATAGAAATACTTGAATGATTATGACCTAGTGTCTAAAATCACTACTTTTTGTTGGGTATAATAGACCTTGGAATGAGTTAAACTACAAATGTGATATGACATTAGAACTTTGGCAAAGGATCGAAGCATATATAATGCTACAAGATAACACAATGATATGAAGGGATAACAATGAATCTATCTCATGACAACCATGAAAAATAGAGTTTATTTTTATCATATATTCCATATTCCCTTGATTACCTATAGCTTTATTTTATAATTCATAGAAAGAATATATGCATAGATTGTTACGTGATCTAGATAATTGGGGCTCACTTGAAAGTATTAATGTTGTACTTAGAGGAGAAAAAACATATAAAAATATCTTGTGATTGAGTGATGTGTTTACTATACATACCAATAAAATGTCATTATTCTTTAATAGTAAGATGAGGAATTACAATCATAGGATGGTTGGTAGCTAGACAATATTATTTCGCATTGTCACAAACCTGAAATATAAATCATACAATTTAATGCCAAATAATTGGAGAAAAATTTGTTCCCAAGATAACACATTGAATCTAAATTTAAAGATTTGGTGTACATATAAATGAAGTTTCGTTACATATCTCCTTGCAATTGAGTTAAGTAACATATGTATGAGACCACATGGTGGGGTAAGACTAAAAAGAAACTAATAAAATGTGAACTATTAAATAAGTGAAATTAAAATAAAAAAAATGGGATAACTGCATGGACAATAACAGAATTTAACGCATGGATGATAAGTGGATTTAATGCACAATCATTTTTCAATGGATGAAAAGTCTAGTTCCATGACATTAAAAATATGTTTTTTTTGTTTTCTTTTGTTTTTTCTGTTTTTTCCTTGAGTGGATTTTAGGAAACATTTTGAGAATTTTATTGTTTGATATAAAGGAGAGTGTGGGGAATTAGTGTCATCTTGATATGATAATTTTTTATAGAAGTTGAAAATATTGTAAGGGGTGGATATGTTTAGGTGGAATAGTTTCATTGATTGAGGGACTAGGTGATCTTAGTCTCTAACATAGGGGTAGGATGGGAGGAGAGTTGTCCTCCAAATTTAATTTCTGAAGTCCAATGCTCATTGTCGATTTCCTATTATTGATTGTTGGAGCATGTATATCCTCACCTTCTTCTGATTTGTATGTCAATTCTACTTGCTCAATATAAGTATTCCTACACCCTAATAGAATAGGACTCTTGGTTGAGTATGAAAGTTTTTCTTAAGAATTTGTTTCCTTCAAATCAGTAAAATAATATTAAGTTTAATATTCAACTGATTAATTAATGGTTATTTTATTTTAGCTAGCACAAAATTGGTTTTAGTTTAAATTGTTTAATTATATTTCCAGTTATTGAATTTCTTAGTAATAGGACAAAAAAGTATATATTTAATGTTGTTTATACTACTAATCCAATGTCTTGGGCCTTGCATCTATAATAATTTTATCTAATGATATGTAATACTATTATTGTTAGACAAAGAGTATAGATGGGTCTTACATGTACTCAAACTCATGATCCTACTTGCAAAGCCTTTTTTATTTCCCTTGTTGGGAATTTTTTAAAAATAGGGATATGAGTTCATGAGTTTATGGTTAGCTAAGAGTATTAGTCTTGGGTGTCCTCAAATTATATAGTTTGAAATCTTTTCCTTAAATAAAATAGCCTTTGTTACAATTTAAGGGAGACAATGCTTTGTATTTCATAAAGATAGAAATTAAAGGAAGGAATCTGAATGGAAATACACACATATAAAATATTTCAAAAGAGAAGTAATATATTGAAACCTAGATTATATCAATAAATGAAATAGGAAAAGTTTGTAAATGTAGAGTAATACAAACTGGTTAAAATTATGGTACCTTATCTCTAAATAAATAGGTGTCATCTATACTCATTTTCAAGGTTGAAAATGGTATTTTAACATAAGTTACTAACCCTAAGAGGCATAAATCCCTATCCTAGGAGAAGAAGCACCAAAATGATTGAAGGAACTAAGGTGGTTAGTTGATACATCAAATTCCAATTGGTGAAACTCTTGTATGTGATCTCTACATCGGGTGTATAATATCTCATTTGAATGATTTAAATAAGAAGTACAAATTTTTTCAAGCACTTGGAAGATCTGCAAAAAAGGCTAGCCCTCCAATAGTCAAAAAAACACTTTTTAAGCCTCTAAATGGCCCCAGAGTTTATGACATGAAAAAATGTAGCTAAAAATAAAATACCAAGATGGGATAACCATGTTGAGTTAGTGGAAGAGGTGGGTGGCCAATGATTTCTACATAGATCAGTCATCCCCCTTTAGGAATTAATGTTCCACAATGCATCAAGTTTCCTCATTAAATGGGAAAATTTCACGTGAATTTGACTCTTAGTATGCCACTTTCCTTGGTTAAGAAGATTTCATGCTTTGTCAACCCTACAAAGTTTTATGTTCTATTGTTGGGTGAAATTCATCTTGGTTTCCATGATTCAATCCAATATATCATTCTTAATGCAATCAATATTGAATTCTATGGGGGCAAAATGCTAGACTATTTTCAAGGTTTCCTACAGAGATGGAAAATATTGTTAAATTAGTTCCACATTAAATATTATGTGTAAGGCAAGGAAAGGGGGGATAGTCAATTCAAAATTATTTTCACTTATAGTCTTTGTGATGGTTTAAGGTTCATATTGGAGTAGTATGAGTTTATTTTGGAGTCCCATGAGCCAATATTTATACAAATGAAACCACACCTTATCATTGACTTGAAACTTGTGTGGAAATTGATGTTAGACATGTCATTACTTATGCTTGTCATTAGATTTCTACTGAATATTATGAACCTATTGTTGAAGCTACTTGAGATTCAACAAATTTGTTTTCTCTATATAACTTGGTGGTAACTTAACTTCATATCAATCTTTCCAAAGAACCTAGCACCCTTAAGTTGATTAACAAGATCATTAGTTCATGGGATTGGATATTAGTAGTTTATAATGATTTTGTTTAGGGATCTATAATAGATACAAAATTTCCATGCCCTATTCTTCTTCTACACTAACACAATTGGGATCCCATAGGGTGAGGAGTTCAATTTCATGTGACCACTTTGGTTATGGCCATAAATTTGTAATCTTATTTCTTCATTCTATAGAAGATAGGGCTTATGTATTGAATTATTAGGTAAAGGAGAACTAGGTATTACATAATTAAATGTTTCCCTTAAAAATGTGGAGGAAACCCTAAAAGTGAGTAGAAGGTATCTTTTTATTCATTTAAAATCATTTCAACCTATTTATAATATGTAGAGAGGGCCTATACTAGGGTCATGCCAATCATAATGAAATTTTGTTCACCTTTTGACTAAACAATAAAGAGGGAAAACATTTGAGTCTAGGAGAATACCTTTTGGAACTACTTTTATAAGACCGAGATGATTGTAGTAGCCAATACTCCCTTTGGTATCATATAGGTATGTCCTTACAAAGTAATAATGATAGTACATGTCTTGGATTGATCTTAAACAACATGACATCTCCACATATTTGGTTATCTTAAAAGATCATGACAAGTGGGGTAACATCACATAACACATCATATTTTAAAGGTTTCATGCCACATGTTAGGTTATATTGTTGGTTGACATGGATGTCTCATCCCTATATAGACATACTAATAGTGTATGATTGGGGTTATAATGTTTTTAACAACTTCAATCTCTTGATGACATAGGTTAAGATTAGGTTCTTATATTCACAATTATCAACAATGAAATGTAGTGGAGTCCCATTCATCCATATATATGAATGGGATATGTTCTACCCTTATTCAGTATCCTCTAACACATTTATTTGGACATTTATAGTTGTGATAATAGAAATAGGTTTTTCATCAACGATTCACATGCCCTTATACTACTCCAGATTATATTCCCAATATTTTTCTTTTAGCTTGGCTATAAATGATTGTTTCAAGTGACTTTCATAAGTGTTATGGTAGGGGATTTTGTGGATCTCACACCACTTTTGAATATCCTTCCTTAACTTCCCATTTCCTTTCTTTTCCTATATCTTGGATTGGTTATCTTAAGGTTGTATCTCCTTGATATTTCCTTTATTCTATATGTTGGGGCCACCATTACCATGTTTTTGTTGTGATCAATTTGTAGATTTGAACTTCTTATTATTCCTCTACTTGAATATTCGTTCAATTTTGATAATGAATCTATATGTGGATCCCAATGAGGAGATTTACAAGAAATCCATCTCATTTTGGATGTACTTGTATTGGACCCTATGTCGTACTTCAAAATTGGGTATTTCTTGGAGTCTTTGATACCTAACTTTGAGTTCAAGGTATGGAAGATATTGATTTACTCTAACACTTTATGGCCTCATTTATGGGACATAGTTTTCCATCTACCTAAAGTATGGAAGATATTGATTTACTCAAACATTTTATAGTCTCTCTTCCAAGAAATAATTTTCCATCTTGTCTATTTATAGTCATACTTTCCAACACGGTCGAATTCCTTGAGGACATCAACAAAGGTCACTGAAGTGGGTTTTGTCTTAGATACTAGAGACTCATCTCCACTATGTCTCTCCTGGTAACCTTCACATGGAGAAGGGATTTAACATATATAAATGTGATGTTTTCAATTGGAATTTTTTTTATCATAGTAATATTTTCATCCATATAGAATTCAAATAAACATATGTCAAAGTAAAATCATACCTAGAATGGTTTCACACCTCTAAAATGACTACTCATTGAAGACACTTTTTTTTACAATTTGTAGTCATCAAAATATTTTGGTAAAATTATCCATTCTCTCATTCCTCTATTACACAAAGGCTTCCATAAGAAACAATTTGATGGGATATAATTATCTCTCATGTCTTTCTTCTTCCACTATGAGAGGTTGCTTGGTTCAATAAGAATGATTTTCTCCAAGTAAAATCATTTCAAGAGACAACTCCCTATCATCTTACCTCATTGAGTGCATGGATCGAAAAATAACAAAGATAATATTGTTTTAATACCACCAATATGGATTGTATAGAGAATAAAATGAAAAAAAAAATATGAATTGAAATGCACACATTTAACTATTGTAGAAGTGTAGTAATACAATGGAACCTAGATTTATTAGTGGAGGAAACAGGAAAATAATGTAAAATGTAGAGCAATACAAACTAATAAGAATGGTGGTAGCATACATTTGAAGAGAGAGGTTCCTACTATGCTAATTCATAAGATGCAATTGAAAGAAGCCAAAAATCACAAGATGCCATTACGGGAAGCCCAAAATGTCCATTAGCATAAATTATTAATCCTAATAGGAAAAAACCTTAATTGTAGGAGATAAAGAGATAAATGGATTTAGGGTAACAAAGTTTTCACATGATCTTGTTTGGGGTGTACAATAACTTATTGGAAAGATTTTAATTAGAAACATAATTTTTTTGAAGGATATGAGCAGGTCAGCAACAACTCCTAATCCCAAAATGGGTAAATAACATCGCTTAAGGCTTGAAAACAGGGTCAAAAGTTTAAGACCCAAAAAATTGGAGAAATATGTTAGAGAGAGAGAGAGAGAGAGAGAGAGAGAGAGAGAGAGAGGGAGAGGAAGAAACATTTATCACAACTCATTGATAGTATATGCATATTAATCACATTATTCTATTTACTTGGATACATATTTATCACCTTAAATTCTTTTTCTTAACTTTTCTTTGAATTAATTTTTTAACATGTTTACTTTTTACAAATTGTGATAACATGGATAATTATGGATATGTTAGCATTGGAGCACCATTTTTTTGATAATTTATGCTCCAATAATAAATTATTATTATCATTATTATTTAACCATGTTGAATGGATAATTGGTTGGAGTAATATGGTAAGGGCCAATATCAAACCTAACCGACAACATATTACTTATAATTTAAAAATATCCATTCAGATATAACCAATCCCTAAACAATCATCAACTATAATTATCACAAGGGAAGAATTTAATATTAAATGGTCATGTTGTATTTCTTTTAAACTAATGTTAAGTTTCAATGAAAATGCTTAGTAAATTAATACCATCCTATCCATTCTAACTATAATGTCTAGTTCATTTGTTGTGAAGTTTTCAATGGGGGTTTTAGATAATCATATATTAATTGTGCATGACTAGAAGATAAACTATAGAGCTTAGAGAAAATATGAAAATAGTTGTGCGCAACTCTCTGTCATAAAGTAGATCTAAAGCTACAAACTATAGGCTATAAGTTAAGAAAGGCATTCTTCTCAACTATTATGATTAAATTATAGCCAGACATATATCCTCAGCATCAAAACATTAATACATTGAAGGAATGTCTTGATTTTTCGATAATATGGTTGTTCTCAAAACCTATTCATTTTGTAGTCTATCATGTCGCAGAGTTGTTGTATACTTAATCTCAACTTGGTCTTATATATGACAATGGAAATGGAAAAACTTTGGTTCAATTTATGCTCACCCATTAAACATTGGCATGTTGAATTATAATTCACTCTTATATTAGAGTGAGACTATGGATATTCTATGGAAGAGAATTGTAAAAATTATTATAGTGCATTAGAAAGTCCATAATCTAAGAAAGGGGCATGAGCCATTGTTTTTCAAGTGAGATGAGGGAAGCAATAGTTTTCTAAAATGTTAGGATTTCATGGGTAAGGGTGTGAACTTCACCTTGAAGAATCAAAAGGTTAAGGGTAAACCTAAGAAAACAAAGATGGCTACTAACATTGACATTAAGAAGAAATCACATATTGGTTTTAGAGTTACATGGACCATATGAAGCTGAAATCCATCTAACGAATCTATATATTATGATACTTGAGATCTAAGAATGAGGTTATAGTTATATGTAAGAATAATTACCAATAAAGCAAAGTTGTTGAAGATTTTATTGTAAAATATTAAAAAAGAATGAATGAGTTTTACTTAGGAATGCCTTCAACACTCTTTTCTCTCTAGTTCTTACATATTGAAATGTATAGATTACATCATACTCATTGTCTCTTTCTCATGTTTTATTTGAAATCCAAATAAAAGGCTCAACTAAAAGATAATACATACACCACAAATGAGGATTTCCTTGGGAATCTCCATGAAGAAATTTTAGTGGCAAGTGAGAGACATGGAGGAAATGAAACTACTACAACAATTAAATGTTGAAATATGGCAACAAGAATATTCCAATTTAATTTGTCCTTGAATTAAGTTGTGAATTAAAAAGGAATTTAGTCTTAACAACTACTTGGAAATAGTTAATTAATTTATTTTAAATTAATTAGTTGGAGAAATTCAAGTTAGAAGTCTTTCTGAAGTCATGCAAGAGTTGTCCCTTAAATTAAGGAGATACGATTGAGTTATCTTTGAGTTGTAATTAGTTAACTCAGTTTAATGAGTTAAGTCTAGTTAAATTAGTTCCAAACTATTTGAGGAACTAATAGTGAGTTAATAGTCAATTGATGCATTAATGCACTCAACTAGTGCTACTCCAGTTAATTGAAGATTCCCTCATCAGAAACTCATGCATGTTTACTCTGAGAAAGACCCAGTTGAGATTAATGTTCAAGGACAATGTACTATTAGTTGCATGTGTTTTCTCATGGAGAAAAATCATGCATGCAGTCAAGGATTCATCCTTGAGGATTGCACAGTTTTAAATGCTTCCTTTTTCCACTTGTTAATAGGCTAATCATCCACAAGGAATAGTGCAAGGAAATAGGAGATTGGAGGGTAGAGAGGAAGGCTGGAGAGAAGCCAATATTGCCTGTGAGCATTTGTGAGGATTGTACTAAGAGCTCACTAGCTATGAGAGATAAGTCTTTGTATAATTCCTATGTATTTCCACCATGTATGATAATACAATAGTGTGTGGTTTTTATCTGAGGCTTTCCCCAAAGCATTCTCATTTGTTTTGTGCCATTGATTCTTCTTCTTCTGGTTATATTGGTCACCTCAATATTTAAGCTTCCACAAATTGATAGTAGAAGTAGATTACAGTATTTTTCTTTTATTTATATTACATTATTGGGTTAACCTATCACAGATTTTCTACATGGTATTAAAGTTGTGAATAGTATACTGAGAAGAGAATTCGAAGTTTGAAGTTCGGGGTGTTGAGTCACGAAAAAGGTATGCGTTTACTATTAACTTCATTATTCTTTTCCCTTATTCTTATCCTTTCTATATCCTAATGTGTTAATGCATTAAAGAATAATGGTAAGAAATAAAGTAATTATCTGCAGTTACGACTTAGCTAATTATTACCCTTCTTTATTCATAAAAACAACAAAAGGGACAAATGTTGTTCCCTAATGAAGGAACAACAAAGATCAACAAGCCAAGGAAGGAACGCGGTGGTTACGGTCAAGGATAAAGTCAAATCAGGAGAATCAGTGCGAGAAAGGAAAGGATGTCTGAAGTTGGATATCGGTAGCGAATCCCTCAAGATCGTGAGATCCCGAGGAATCACATTTAGTATCTATCTTATACCCTTTCAGATTATAAAAGGAGACGATTGTAAAAAGAAACGGATGCTATGTTATGTTTGGAATTGTAATATTATTATAGACTCTCGTTGTTGAGTGAACACGATATATTGTAATGCTACTCAAGTTTGATGATTAATACATAATTAAAGTTGTTGTTCCCTTGTGTATTTAAATTAACTTAGCAATGTTCGTTGGCAGCTAAGGGTTTGGCCACTAGTGGATTCAATTTCTTTCCCTGTGTCATACATTTCTAGTTCCCACAAGTGTGACAGTTTGATAGTATTCTGCTTTCTGTGATTGTATCTCATTCGATGTTTATTGTTTTTTGGTGTTGATAGAATATCTCTATTTTATATGACTTACAGTATTGTCGATTGATTTAGCTCACTTTCATTTTGGATTGAGTTACTTAGATACATATTCTGCTTTATTGAATCACTGTAAAGAGTATTAAATACCTCTATTGAAACTCTCAGATTGATATCATCATTGTTTAGATTATTTATCAAATGTTGGATTTGATTTAGATTGAATCAATTCAGAAGAGATGAGTTATCACTACTGTACTCTCAACTGATGTTGGTGTTACTTGGATTGATGTAAGATTTGATTTCATTAGAGGATTGAGTTTTATTTAATTACAATTGGGATTTATTAAAAGAATTTGTTTACTCTTGTATTTGAAGATCTATACTACAATATAGGAAACATTACTCTCTGAATTAAATAGTAGCCACATACTGTGTACACTATTGAAATAAAAGGATTTGCCTAGATTGATAATTAATGTGAGGATAATTAAGAGTTTTAAAAGGCACCGGTTATCACCCAACATTTTGGCATCATTGCCAGGGAGAGTGTAGCCATTTACAAAGAGTGATGTATATCTGATAATTTCTATTGAAGAAGAACTAGGTATTGAAAATGAAAGGTAAGAACCTACGTAATGAGCAAGTGCTTGCTCCCCCGCCTGCTTTTCAGTACAATTACAAAGAACTGAAGTAGGTGTTTGATGCTTGTCTGTTGAGAGAGAAATGGGTATTAAAAGCGAAAGGTAAGAACATGTGTACGGAGCACGTAAAATGCCTACTCCGCCACCTACTTTTCAACAGAATTGTTAGAAACTTAGAGTAGAGATAAAAATTTGAATTGTTTTGCATGAATGACTAAGAAGAAAAAAACCAAAAACAATCCAATTCCACTACCCAAACCCAACAAATCTAAGGGATCAGTGACCCTTGGCAATTAACTTTCATAGACGAAATCCTAAAGAAAGCTGAATCTCAGCCATCAGTAGGTCCTCGAAACGTTGCTTCCAGAAAACCTACTATCTCCCTTCAGGCCACAAGCTCACCATCTATAGCCTATACCGAGGTCCACAACAAAACAGTAGGAACTGAGCAGAGTTTTCAAGAAATTGAAAATTCATGCCCAATTTCCTCACAATAAGGGAATTCTTGTAATATTCGTGAAGGAAGAGGAGAAACAGGGGAAACAAAGGAACCAAGATCCCCTCAGGTAGTAATTGAACAAGGAACACCTAGTATCTCAGACTGAGGGAGTGTTGTTAAGATCATTCCCACTCCTTCTAACCACCCTAGGAATAACTCTCTAGAGATCCTGAAAGGGTACTAGCATATATTTGATTAAATGGCCAACAATCCACAAGCACCCCGACCTCCACATTACAGTATCCCATTGTTGACACAACTGTCAACGCACCCATGAAAGCTTTCCCTTTACAAAATATTCCCACCTTTCATGGACTCACATCAGAGGATCCAGATGCATTCCTATTTGAATTTGATGTATTATGTCGGGGTTATGATTATGGGGCTAGGTGGGGGAACCATAAATGATTGGGATCAAATGAAAAATGCTTTCCTTAAAAAATATCAGGACTATTGCAGATCTAGGGAATTGAAAGACAAAATATTCCAAATGGTAGCAAATCCTAGTGGAACATTGGAAGAGTATGTGGAGTGCTTCCAATATAGCCTTCAAAGGTCTCCCTATGTGAATCTACCTTTGCCTGATAATGTGCTAAAAACTACATTGATTAAAGGGATCAAAGAACAATGGATAGAGATAATAAATATTATGGGTAAAGGTGATATATATATCAAGAATACTATGATGATATTATTAAATTTTGTATCAAGTGCTCAATAGGCAGTACGAGATTAAAACCAGTAGAACACGAGATGACCTTTAGGGACAACAAAATCTCCAGCAAAAGTACAACTCATGCAAAAATTGGCAACCTGCTAGAGAATTTTAAAACGAATATCTTGGGAACTTTGATGACGCAATTAGACATCATGCAAGCCAAGCAGAAGTAGGCTGAAGCAGAACAAAACCTGGTGATATTTCTCCCAAGATGTAGGAAGAAGCATAGTCACAAAGAGTGCTTGTTGGATATGGTGCAGACTTGTGCCATATGTACTAAATATCATGCCACAGAAAGTTGCCCATCACTTCTAGGGTTAAAAGCAGTCTATAAGGAGGCAGAAGAAGAAATAGAACCAATCTACCTACTAAATCAGCATTTCCAATGGCAACCATGACAAATAGGTATGCCTTCTGACCCATCTTCTTTCTTTCAATCCTCGCAATATAATTCACAACAATACCCAGGAGATATGTGGTAGAACCAACCACCTTTTCCTAATTGGTCACAACAACCATTCTCTATGCCACCCTAGTCCAACCCATCTAATCAAAACAACAATTGGTCAAAACCCTCTTATTTCCCACCATTCTAGCATAATAATGCATATCAATCTCAATGGCCAACCTCCACTTCACAAAACTAGAGTTGGCAGTCAAGATGGCAAAGACCTACAAACCAGCCAGCAGGAACAATCCCCCTACCTCAACCTACACTGCCGACACCCTACACATTGCAATAGAACCCTCAGATCAGCCTACAACCGCAGCTCCCAACCTAGGCCAACCCGAACCCCAATAATAGACCGGTCCAATCTATGCAGATTATTGAAAGACCAGAGCTAGAAACTGACCTGAGGGAGTCTAATGAGCTTAAATTAAGGTCTAGGTGGATAATAGAGTCAGAGGGGGGTAAAAATAAAGATTCGTTACCTATAGAATAAGCACCACAAGTGGAGAATATGGTTAAACAAAAAACTCACGATCAAACTATTACCTCTTCTCCACCATTGCCAGAGAGATTAATTATACCCCGCTCAATTGAATATCCCGATTTTGATCTTCTGGGAGAATTGAAAATTTTATGTGTAAAAATACCCCTCCTCCAAGCTATTCACGACATTCCAATTTATGCAAAAACTATTAAGGAATTGTGTACGAAAAAGTCGATGAGGAAAATAAAAACAACCCCAACTGTCCATGTAGTTGGTACTTTGTCAGATTTATTATCAGTGAGAGAAACATCAGTAAATTATGAGTACCCAAGAAACCCTATAGTGACAGTGCAAATAAATGGGTACTCCTTCCCCAATGCATTAGTTGACCTATGAGCGACAATCAATATTCTCACAACAAAAAGCTGTCAAAAGCTTGGCATTACATCCTTGGACCCAACCACGACCTTGTTGGAACTGGCTAACTGATCGGTAGTCAAGCCAAAAGGCACATTACAGGATGTAATGGTGTCTGTTGATTCTTGGGAATACCCATCAGATTTCTTGATTATCAATCCTAGAAACGGTTAGATGGACATCCTCTAATTCTAGGTAGACCTTGGCTAGCAACCGCAAATGCTTACATAAGCTGTCGAACAGGCAACATGACTATAGCAACATGAAGTAATGTGAAGAATTTAGCCTTATATCCTCCAGCTCGGCCAAGTCTAACAATGAAGACAACTAAAAAACAACCTGTATCATAGCTAACTGAAAACATTAGATCACCACTAACTATAGAAAATTCTCTCTAATTCAAGGATCAAACAAAAGGCAACATCATTAATACTTACATTAACCAACCAGATGTTGTATCCCATCTAAAATGTCACATGATTGAAGCATCCCTGGATAACGAAATTGAAGAAGATCCCTTAAAAGATATTAACGACCAGTCAATACCAACAATTTCTATTTATAATAGCAAAACCATAGAAATTAAGCCAGGTAAAACCTTAAATATCAACAAAAACCTGACTGTTGATTAGTAGCAGAAGCTTGCTCAACTTCTAAGAAAATATAAAGAGGCCTTTGCATGGGATTACCCAGACATGAAAGGGATTGATCCCCAATTATTAATGCACCACATCTATACAGGGAAAGATGTTGGGCCCATTCGACAACCTCAACAGAGGTTAAACTCTCACTTTAAAGATATTGTTAAAGGTGAACTACAAAAACTGTTAGATGTAAATTTCATCTATCCTATATCTGATAGAAAATGGGTCTCTCCATTAGTAGTGGTGCCTAAAAAGAATGGAAAGTGGTGTATATGTGTTGACTATAGAGAGCTTAATAAAGCAACCCAAAAAGACCATTTTCCCCTTCCATTCATTGACCAGGTCTTGGACACATTGGCAGTAAAAAGTTATTTTCTTTCCTAGACGACTTTAGCGGCTACAATCAAATTCAAATTGCCCCTGAAGACCAGGATAAGACTACCTTTACCTACCCTTGGGGGACATTTTCTTATAGGGTCTTACCTTTCAGATTGTGCAAGACACCTGCCACATTCCAGAGAGCCATACTCAACATTTTTTAGATTTGATAAATGAAGGGCTTGAGGTGTACATGGATGACTTTATGCCCTATGGAGATGACTTCAAGCCATAATTATAAACACTTGAGAAGGTTCTACAAAGATGCATTGCTACCAGGCTCTGTTTAAGTCATGAAAAATTCGACATGACGATGACTGAGGGCCTCATCCTGGGCCACTACATTTCAACAGCTGGAATTCAGGTAGATCTAACAAAAATTCAGATAATTCTTTTAATACCTACCCCCACCACACAAACTGAGGTACACAGTTTTTTGGGATTTTCTCGATACTATAGGAGATTTATAAAGAATTTCTCTCAAATTGTTGCACCATTATATGCATTAACAAGAAATACCGATATCATGTGGACTGACAAATGTGACACTACTTTTGAAGAGTTAAAACAGCTTGTATTAACAGCCCCTGTATTATAGCGCCCAAACTGGGATTTTCCATTCTAGATTTCATCCAATGCTTTAGATACAACCATTGGAGCGGTTCTCAGCTAGGAGGAAGATAAGAAACCTTATGTAATATATTACATCAACAAGAATCTATCTCCAGCCGAGTTAAATTACACTGTGACAGGAAAGGAATTTTTGGCTGTAATCTATGCTGTTAATAAATTTAGACATTATATAATATGATACCCTGTGGTTTTGTATATTGATCAATCTACTATTAAATATCTAGCTAATAAACCTGTTACAAATGGAAGAGTGACAAGATGGTTGATCCTTTTGCAGGAATTCGACATAATAATCAAAGATCGACCAGGAAAATAAAATCTAGTAGAAGACTTCCTTTCACGCATGCCAAAGACAGACGACTCGACAAGAGTAGAAGATTAGTTCCCTGATGAACACTTATTCACTATCACCATGAAAACACGATGGTACGCAGATGTCGCAAACTACCTAACAGTGGGAAAATTACCCAAGCACCCGACGCCCAATGAAAGGAAACAAATAGCATAGCGTAGCACTCGATTCTCCCAGATCGGGGGATATCTATTTCATATAGGGGCCGATATGCACATTCGAATATGTGTTAGGGAAGATTAAGTTTTCAACATCCTGAAAGCTTACCATGATGGGCCTTGCGGTGGACATTTTGCAGACCGCAGGATTGGTCACAAAGTCTTACAAAGGGGCTATTACTGGCCCACCATTTTTAAAGATGCCAAGAAGTTTGTCCAAGCATGTGATAGTTGCCAAAGAATGGGACGCCCTGGACATTCTGATGAGATGCCCCTGCATCCACAATTAGTCATTGAACCTTTTGAGTGATGGATGCTAGATTTCATTAGTCCTACAAGCCCATCATCTAATCAGAAGACATACATACTAGTCGCAACATAATATGTTACTAAATGGGTGGAGGCAGAGGTGTTACCAAGGGCAACGGAGGACTCAGTAATCCAAACTGTTTGTGCGATACGACTTTCCTAGACAAATAATCACGGATGGAGGGAAACCATTTATAGGCATAAGATTGTTGTGACATTAAAAAATCATCATATTCTACACAGAATCAAAACTCCATAGCACCTGCATGCAAATGGCCATGTAGAAAGTACTAATAAAGTAATCGAAGCAATACTCATAAAGATAGTTGCATCACACAGACATGACTAGGCTACCCGATTTCCAGAAGCCCTATGGGCATACTTCACGACATGGAGAACCATGGGATATTCTCCATATCAGCTAGTGCTTGGCAAAGAACC
The DNA here is from genome assembly GCA_000404065.3 of Pinus taeda. NCBI lineage: Eukaryota > Viridiplantae > Streptophyta > Pinopsida > Pinales > Pinaceae > Pinus > Pinus taeda. The sequence goes on from APFE031213534.1 coordinate 44,140, forward strand.
TATCTTCCCAATCGAATTTTAAATTCAGACATTAAGGATAGCTCAGGAGGTAGGCTTGGACTTAAATGAAGCACATATCAATAGGCTACATCAAATCAATGAATTGGATGAAATTTGGCTATCATCTCTTTAGCATACTGTACCGATCCAACAACAAAGAGCGAAATGGCATGATGCTATTATCAAAAAGAATATCTTCCATGAAGGTGATTGGGCACTTCTATATGATTCCAGGTTACAAGATTTCCTGGGAAAACTCCAGACCAGATGGTTAGGCCCCTATGAGATACAAGAGGTGCATGATAATGGCACCCTTACATTAGCCACCATTGATGGGTCTGGCTACTCTTTTAAAGCAAATGGAGATCAAGTACAAATCTATCACAAACTCCTTACCAGGGAATCCTTTTGCCAGCAGTTACAGGAAGATTCCTCTATATGAATTCTTGTTGAGGAGGGAAACCCATCCACAACATCGGTCCAATGAAGAATTTACTTGTTTTTTAAATTTGTACATAAATTTTCCTTTCTATCTGATTCAATTTACTTGTATAATAAATTGTATATAAGTTTGTTTTTTCTTGTTTTTCCCTCTAAGGAACAACTGTTGTTCCCTCTAAGGAACAAAAATTTTTTGTGTAATTTTTTCTTGCTATTCCCTATATGGAACAACTGTTGTTCCCTCTAAGGAACAACTGCTATTCCCTCTAAGGAACAACAATTTCATGTGCAATTTTTTCTTGTTGTCCCCTTTAAGGAACATTTGTTTTTCCCTCTTAGGAATAACTGTTGTTCCCTCTAAGGAACAACAATTTCGTGTGCAATTTCTTCTTGTTGTTCCTTTAAGGAATAGTTGTTGTTCCCTCTAAAGAATAGCTGCCATTCCCTATAAGGAACAATTGTTGTTCCCTCTAAGGAACATCAATTTTCCATCCAATTTTTTCTTTTTTCTTTTTTTACTGTTCCCTAGAAGGAATAGTTGTCATCCCCTCTGAGGAACAACTGTTGTTCCCTCTAAGGAATAATTGTTGTTCCCTCTAAGGAACAAGCAATTTAGTGTGTAATTTTTCATTTCTATTCCCTTTAAGGAACAATTGTTGTTCCCTTTAAGGAACAATTGCTATTCCCTCTAAAGAATAGCCATTGTTCCCTCTAAGGAACAACAATTTCGTGTGAATTTCTCTTTGTTGTTCCCTCTAAGGAACAACATTTTTTGCGTGCATCTTTCTTGTCGTTCCCTACAAGGAACAACTGCTATTCCCAACAAGGAACAACAATTCTTGTGTGTATTTTCCTTTGTTGTTCCCTACATGGAACAACACCATTTCTTTTGCGTGTTTTTGTTGTTCCCTACAGGGAACAATTGTTATTCCCTACAGGGAACAATTGTTATTCCTTCTAAGGAAAAGCACCATTATTCTTGCATGTTTTTCTTCATTGTTCCCTACAGGGAACAACAACTGTTCCCTTTAAGGAACATCACTCTTTTGCATGTTTGTTTTTGTTGTTCTCTACAGGGAATAGCTGCTTTTCCCTTTAAGGAACAACACCTTTTTCTGCCTGTTTGATTCTGCTATTCCCTTTAAAGAACAACACCCTTTGTGTATATTTT
>APFE031213534.1:52610-102269 GCA_000404065.3 Pinus taeda
GGTGGAGAATTTGAAGGTGGCAAGTAATATGTCACAGGGTGGTTACTTACCTCATTGTGAAGGAAACCATCATAACACATCTAGACCTAGATGATAATAATAGGTCAAATGTGCATAAATATAATTTTTAATATCCAAAACATTATCCTACATAGACTTGGTGGGTTATATATGAATTATTGTAGGTTCAAGTGTGTGATCTAATTGTTTATAATTTAGATGATCCATGTGAATTGATTGGAATGGAATATGTGAGGTAGAAGTATCTTGGTATATGTACTTTTTTCAATTAAATTAAGGTCAAAATTTGGATTAGCTAATAAAATTAGGGGTTTCTAGTGGCAGAGCTATAATTGTTGCGAGGAATACATTGCCAAGGTTGAATTAGTCATTAACATAAGTAGATAAAGAGCGATAGAAATACTTGAATGATTATGACCTAGTGTCTAAAATCGCTACATTTTGTTGGGTATAATAGACCTTGGAATGAGTTAAACTACAAATGTGATATGACATTAGAACTTTGGCAAAGGATCGAAGGATATATAATGCTACAAGATAACACAATGAGATGAAGGGATAACAATGGATCTATCTCATGACAACCATGAAAAATAAAGTTTATTTTTATCATATATTCCATATTCCCTTGATTACCTATAGCTGTATTTTATAATTCATAGAAAAAATATATGCATAGATTGTTACATGATCTAGATAATTGGGGCTCACTTGAAAGTATTAATGTTGTACTTAGAGGAGAAAAAACATATAAAAATATCTTCTGATTGAGTGATGTGTTTACTATACATACCTATAAAATGTCATTATTCTTTTATATTAAGATGAGGAATTACATTCATAGGATGGTTGGTAGCTAGACAATATTATTTCACATTGTCACAAACCTGAAATATAAATCATACAATTTAATGCCAAATAATTGGAGAAAAATTTGTTCCCAAGATAATACATTGAATCTAAATTTAAAGATTTGGTGTACATATAAATGAAGTTTCATTACATATCTCCTTGCAATTGAGTTAAGTAACATATGTGTGAGACCACATGGTGGGGTAAGACTAAAAAGAAACTAATAAAATGTGAACTACTAAATAAGTGGAATTAAAATAACAAACTGGGATAACTGCATGGACAATAAGGGAATTTAATGCATGGATGATAAGTGGATTTAATTCATGATCATTTTTCAATGGATGAAAAGCGTAGTTCCATGACACTAAAAATATGTTTTTTTTGTTTTCTTTTGTTTTTTTTTTTGGTTTTTTCCTTGAGTGGATTTTAGGAAACTTTTTTCAGAATTTTATTGTTTGATATAAAGGAGAGTGCGGGGAATTAGTGTCATCTTGATATGATAATTTTTTATAGAAGTTGAAAATATTGTAAGGGGTGGATATGTTTAGGTGGAATAGTTTCACTGATTGAGGGACTAGGTGATCTCAAGTCTCTAACATAGGGGTAGGATGGGAGGAGAGTTGTCCTCCAAATTTAATTTCTGAAGTCCAATGCTCATTGCGATTTCCTATTATTGATTGTTGGAGCATGTAATATCATCACCTTCTTCTTATTTGTATGTCAATTCTACTTGCTCAATATTAGTATTCCTACACCCTAATAGATAGGACTCTTGGTTGAGTATGAAAAGTTTTTCTTAAGAATTTGTTTCCTTCAAATCAGTAAAATAATATTAAGTTTAATATTCAACTAATTAATAATGGTTATTTTATTTTAGCTAGCACAAATTGGTTTTAGTTTAAATTGTTTAATCATATTTCCAATTATTGAATTTCTTAGTAATAGGACAAAAAAATTATATATTTAATGTTGTTTATACTACTAATCCAATGTCTTGGGCCTTGCATCTATAACAATTTTATCTAATGATATGTAATGCTATTATTGTTAGACAAAGAGTATGGGTGGGTCTTACATTTACTCAAACTCATGATCCTACTTGCAAAGCCTTTTTTATTTCCCTTGTTGGGAATTTTTTTAAAATAGGGATATGAGTTCATGAGTTTATGGTTAGCTAAGAGTATTAGTCTTGGGTGTCCTCAAATTATATAGCTTGAAATGTTTTCCTTAAATAAAATATCCTTTGTTACAATTTAAGGGAGACAATGCTTTGTATTTCATAAAGATAGAAATTAAAGGAAGGAATCTGAATGGAAATACGCACATATAAAATATTTCAAAAGAGAAGTAATATACTGAAACCTAGATTATATCAATAAATGAACTAGGAAAAGTTTGTAAATGTAGAGTAATACAAACTAGTTACAATTATGATACCTTATTTCTAAATAAATAGGTGTCATCTATACTCATTTTCAAGGTTGAAAATGGTATTTTAACATAAGTTATTAACCCTAAGAGGCATAAATCCCTATCCTAGGAGAAGAAGCACCAAAATGATTGAAGGAACTAAGGTGGTTAGTTGATACATCAAATTCCAATTGGTGAAACTCTTGTATCTACATCAAGTGTATAATATCTCATTGGAATGATTTAAATAAGAAGTACAAATTTTTTCAAGTACTTGGAAGATCTACAAAAAAGGATAGCCCTCCAATAGTAAAAAAACACTTTTTAAGCCTCTAAATGGCCCCAGAGTTTAGGACATGAAAAAATGTAGCTAAAAAGAAAATACCGAGATGGGATAACCATGTTGAGTTAGTGGAAGAGGTGGGTGGCCAATGATTTCTACATAGATCAGTCATCCCCCTTTAGGAATTAATGTTTCACAATGCATCAAGTTTCCTCATTAAATGGGAAAACTTCACGTGAATTCGACTCTTAGTATGCCACTTTCCTTGGTTAAGAAGATTTCATGCTTTGTCAACCCTACAAAGTTGTATGTTCTATTGGTGGGTGAAATTCATCTTGGTGCCCATGATTCAATCCAATATATCATTCTTAATGCAATCAATATTGAATTCTATGGGGGTAAAATGCTAGACTATTTTCAAGGTTTCCTACAAAGATGGAAAATATTGTTAAATTAGTTTCACATTAAATATTATGTGTAAGGCAAGGAAAGGGGGGATAGTCAATTCAAGATTATTTTCGCTTATAGTCTTTTTGATGGTTTAAAGTTCATATTGGAGTAGTATAAGTTTATTTTGGAGTCCCATGAGCCAATATTTATACAAATGAAACCACACCTTATCATTGACTTGAAACTTGTGTGGAAATTGATGTTAGACATGTCATTACTTATTCTTGTCATTAGATTTCTACTGGATATTATGAACCTATTGTTGAAGCTACTTGAGATTCGATAAATTTGTTTTCTCTATATAACTTGGTGGTAACTTAACTTCATATCAATCTTGCCAAAGAACCTAGCACCCTTAAGTTGATTAACAAGATCATTAGTTCATGAGATTGTATATTAGTAGTTTATAATGATTTTGTTTAGGGATCTATAATAGATACAAAATTTCCATGCCCTATTCTTCTTCTACACCAACACAATTGGGATCCCATAGGGTGAGGAGTTCAATTTAATGTGACCACTTTGGTTATGGCCATAAATTTTTAATTTTATTTCTTCATTCTATAGAAGAGAGGGCTTATGTATTGAATTATTAGGTAAAGGAGAACTAGGTATTAAGATAATTAAATTTTTCCCTTAAAAATTTGGAGGAAACCCTAAAAGTGAGTAGAAGGTATATTTGTATTCATTTAAAATCATTTCAACCTATTTATAATATGTAGAGAGGGCCTATACTAGGGTCATGCCAATCATAATGAACTTTTGTTCACTTTTTGACTAAACAATAAAGAGGGAAAACTTTCAAGTCTAGGAGAATACCTTTTGGAACTACTTTTATAAGACCAAGATGATTTTAGTAGCCAATAATACCTTTGGTATCATATAGGTATGTCCTTACAAAGTAATAATGATATTACATGACTTGGATTGATCTTAAACAACATGGCGTCTCCACATATATGGTTATCTTAAAAGATCATGACAAGTGGGGTAACGCCACATAACACATCACATTTGAAAGGTTTGATGCCACATGTTAGGTTATATTGTTGGTTGACATGGATGTCTCATCCCTATATAGACATACTAATAATGTATGATTGGGGTTATAATGTTTTTAACACCTTCAATCTCTTGATGTCATAGGTTAAGATTAGGTTCTTATATTCAAAATTATCAACAATGAAATGTAGTGGAGTCCCATTCACCCATATCTATCAATGGGATATGTTCTACTCTTATTCAATATCCTCTAACACATTTAGTTGGACATTTATAGTTGTGATAATAGAAATAGGTTTTTCATCTACGATTCACATCCCCTTATACTACTCTAGATTATATTCGCAATATTTTTCTTTTAGCTTGGCTATCAATGATTGTTTCGAGTGCCTTTCATAAGTGTTATGGTAGGGGATTTTGTGGATCTCACACCACTTTTGAATATCCTTCCTTAACTTTCCATTACCTTTCTTTTCTTATATCTTGGATTGGTTATCTTAAGGTTGTACCTCCTTGATATTTCCTTTATTATATAAGTTGGGGCCACCATTACCATGTTTTTGTTGTGATCAATCTGTAGATTTGAACTTGTTATTATTCCTCTACTTGAATATTTGTTCAATTTTGATAATGAATCTATATGTGTATCCCAATGAGGAGATTTACAAGAAATCCATCTCATTTTGGATGTACTTGTATTGGACCCTATGTCGTACTTCAAAATTTGTTATTTCTTGGAGTCTTTGATACCTAACTTTGAGTTCAAGGTATGGAAGATATTGATTTACTCTAACACTTTATGGCCTCATTTATGGGACATAGTTTTCCATCTACCCAAAGTATGGAAGATATTGATTTACTCAAACATTTATAGTCTCTTCTTACAAGAAATAATTTTCCATCTTTTCTCTTTATAGTCATTACTTTCAACATAATAGAATTCCTTGAGGACATCAACAAAGGTCACTGAAGTGGGTTCTATCCTAGATACGAGAGACTCATCTCACTATATCTCTCCTGGTAACCTTCACATGGGGAAGGGATTTACAGATAATAAAGTTGATGTTTTCAATTGGAATTTTTTTTATCATAGTATATTTTCATCCATATAGACTTCAAATAAATATATGTCAAATTAAAATCATACCTAGAATGGTTTCACACCTCTAAAATGACTACTTATTGAAGACACTCTTTTTTACAATTTGTAGTCATCGAAATATTTTGGTAAAATTATCCATTCTCTCATTCCTCTATTACACAAAGGCTTCCATAAGAAACAATTTGATGGGATATAATTATCTCTCATATCTTTCTTCTTCCACTATGAGAGGTTGCCTGGTTCAATAAGAGTGATTTTCTCCAAGTAAAATCATTTCAAGAGACAACTCCCTATCATCTTACCTCATTGAGTGCATGGATCGAAAAATAAATAAGATAATATTGTTTTAATACCACCAACATGGATTGTATAGAGAATAAAATGAAAAAAAAAATATGAATTGAAATGCACACATTTAACTATTGTAGAAGTGTAGTAATACAATGGAACCTAGATTTATTAGTGAAGGAAATAGGAAAATAATGTAAATTGTAGATCAATACAAACTAATAAGAATGGTGGTAGCATACCTTTGAAGAGAGAGGTTCCTACTATGCTAATTCATAAGATGCAATTGAAAGAAGCCAAAAATCACAACATGCCATTACGGGAAGCCCAAAATGTCCATTAGCATAAATTATTAATCCTAATAGGAAAAAACCTTAATTGTAGGAGATAAAGAGATAAATGGATTTAGGGTCACAAATTTTTCACATGATCTTGATTGGGGTGTACAATAACTTATTGGAAAGATTTTAATTAGAAACATAATTTTTTTGGAGGATATGAGCAGGTCAGGAGAGAGAGAGAGAGAGAGAGAGAGAGAGAGAGAGAGAGAGAGAGAGAGATTTATCACAACTCGTTGATAGTATATGCATATTAATCACATTATTCTATTTACTTGGATACATATTTATCACCTTAAATTCTATTTCTTAACTTTTCTTTGAATTAATTTTTTAACATGTTTACTTTTTACAAATTGTTATAACATGGATAATTAAGAATATGTTAGCATTGGAGCACCATTTGTTTGATAATTTATGCTCCAATAATCAATTATTATTATCATTATTATTTAACCATGTTGAATGGATAATTGGTTGGAGTAATATGGTAAGGGCCAAGATCAAACCTAACCGACAGCATATTACTTATAATTTAAAAATATCCATTCAGATATAACTAATCCCTAAACAATCATCAAATATAATTATCACAAGGGAAGAATTTAATATTAAATGGTCATCTTGTATTTATTTTAAACTAATATTAAGTTTCAATGAAAATGCTTAGTAAATTAACACCATCCTATCCAATTCTAACTATAATGTCTAGTTCATTTGTTGTGAAGTTTTCAATGGTGGTTTTAGATAATCATATATTAATTGTGCATGACTAGAAGATAAATTGTAGAACTTAGAGAAAATATGAAAATAGTTGTGTGCAACTCTCTGTCATAAACTAGATCGAAAGCTACAACCTATAGGCTATAAGTTAAGAAAGGAATTCTTCTCAACTATTATGATTAAACTATAGTCAGACATATATCCTCAACATCAAAACATTAATACATTGAAGGAATGTATTGATTTGTCAATAATATGGTTGTTCTAAAAAACTATTCATTTTGTAGTCCATCATGTCGCAGAGTTGTTGTATACTTAATCTCAACTTGGTCTTATATATGACAATGGAAATGGAAAGACTTTGGTTCAATTTATGATCACCCATTAAACATTGGCATGTTGAATTCTAATTCACTCTTATATTAGCATGAGACTATGGATATTCTATGGAAGAGAATTGTAAAAATTATTATAGTGCATTAGAAAGTCCATAATATAAGAAAGGGGCATGAGCCATTGTTTTTCAAGTGAGATGAGGGAAGCGATAGTTTTCTTAAATGTTAGGATTTCATGGGTAAGGGTGTGAACTTCACCTTGAAGAATCAAAAGTTTAAGGGTAAATCTAAGAAAACAAAGATGGCTACAAACATTGACATTAAGAAGAAATCACATATTGGTTTTAGAGTTGCATGGACCATCTGAAGCTGAAATCCATCTAACGAATCTATATATTATGATACTTGAGATCTAAGAATGAGGTTATAGTTATATGTAAGTATAATTACCAATTAAGCAAAGTTGTTGAAGATTTTATTGTAAAATATTAAAAAAGAATGAATGAGTTTTACTTAGGAGTGCCTTCAACACTCTTTTCTCTCTAGTTCTTACATACTGAAATGTATAGATTACATCATACTCATTGTCTCTTTCTCATGTTTTATTTGAAAATCCAAATCAAAGGCTCAACTAAAAGATAATACATGCACCACAAATGAGGATTTCCTTGGGAATCTCCATGAAGAAATTTTAGTGGTAAGTGAGAGACATGGAGGAAATGAAACTACTACAATAATTAAATGTTGAAATATGGCAACAAGAATATTCCAATTTAATTTTTCCTTGAATTAAGTTGTTAATTAAAAAGGAATTTATTCTTAACAACTACTTGGAAATAGTTAATTAATTTATTTTAAATTAATTAGTTGTAGAAATTCAAGTTAGAAGTCTTTCTGAAGTCATGCAAGAGTTGTCCCTGAAATTAAGGAGATAAGATTGAGTTATATTTGAGTTGTAATTAGTTAACTCAGTTTAATGAGTTAAGTCTAGTTAAATTAGTTCCAAACTATTTGAGGAACTAATAGTGAGTTAACAGTCAGTTGATGCATTAATGCACTCAACTAGTGCTACTCCAGTTAATTGAAGATTCCCTCATCAGAAACTCATGCATGTTTACTCTGAGAAAGACCTAGTTGAGATTAATGTTCAAGGACAACGTACTATCAGTTGCATGTGTTTTCTCATGGAGAAAAATAATGCATGAAATCAAGGATTCATCCTTGAGGATTGCACAGTTTTAAAGGCTTCCTTTTTCCACTTGGTAATAGGCTAATCATCCACAAGGAATAGAGCAAGGAAATAGGAGATTGTTGGGTAGAGAGGAAGGCTGGAGAGAAGCCAATATTGCCTGTGAGCATTTGTGAGGATTGTACTGAGAACTGGCTAGCTATGAGAGATAAGGTTTTATATAATTCCTATGTATTTCCACCATGTATGATAATACAATAGTGTGTGGTTTTTATCTGAGGCTTTCCCCAAAGTATTCTCATGTATTGTGCCATTGATTCTTATTCTTCTACTTATATTGGTCAGCTCAATATTTAAGCTTCCACAAATTGATAGTAGAAGTAGATTATAGTATTTTGCTTTGATTTATATTGCATTATCGGCTTAACCTATCACAGATTTTCTACATGGTATTAAAGTTGTGAATAGTATACGGAGAAGAGAATTCGATGTTTGAAGTTTGGGATGTTGAGTGGTTTGAAGTTTGAAGTTTGAAGTTTGAAGGTATGCGTTTACTATTAACTTCATTATTCTTTTCCCTTATTCTCATCCTTTCTATATCCTAATGTGTTAATGCATTAAAGAATAATGGTAAGAAATAAAGTAATTATCTGCAGTTACGACTTAGCTAATTATTACCCTTCTTTATGCAGAAAAACAACAAAAGCGACAAATGTTGTTCCCTAATGAAGGAACAACAAAGATCAACAAGCAAAGGAAGGAACACGGCGATTACGGTCAAGGATAAAGTCGAATAAGGAGAATCAGTGCGAGAAAGGAAAGGATGTCTGAAGTAGGATATCGGTAGAAAATCCCTCAAAATCGATAGATCTCAAGGAATCGCATTTACTATCTATCTTATACCCTTTCGGATTATAAAAGGAGACGATTGTAGAAAGAAAGGGATGCTCTATTATGTTTGGAATTGTAATATTATTACAGACTCTCGTTGTTGAGTGAACATGATATATTGTAATGCTACTCAAGTTTGATGATTAATACATAATTAAAGTTGTTGTTCCCTCGTGTATCTAAATTAACTTAGCAATGTTCACTGGCGCCTAAGGGCTTGGCCACTAGTGGATTCAATTACTTTCCCTGTGTCATACATTTCTAGTTCCCACAAGTGTGATGGTTTGATAGTATTCTGCTTTCTGTGATTGTATCTCATTCGGTGTTTATTGTTTTCTGGTGTTGATAGAATATCTCTGTTTTATATGACTTACAGTATTGTCGATTGATTCAGCTCACTTTCATTTTGGATTGAGTTACTTAGATACATATTCCACTTTATTGAATCACTGTAAAGACTATTAACTACCTCTATTGAAACTCTTAGATTGATATCATCACTGTTTAGATTATTTATCGAATGTTAGATTTGATTTAGATTGAGTCAATTCAAAAGAGATGAGTTATCACTATTGTACTCTCAACTGATGTTGTTGTTACTTGGATTGATGTAAGATTTGATTTCATTAGAGGATTGAGTTTTCTTTAATTACAATTGGGATTTATTAAAAGAATTTGTTTACTCTTGTATTTGAAGATCTATACTACAATATAGGAAACATTACTATTTGAATTAAATAGTAGCCACATACTGTGTACACTGTTGAAATAAAAGGACTTGCCTAGATTGATAATTATTGTGAGGATAATTAAGAGTTTTAAAAGGCACTGGTTATCACCCAACATTTTGGCATTGTTGCCAGGGAGAGTGTAGTCATTTACAAAGAGTGATGTGCATCTGATAATTGCTATTGAAGAAGAACTAGGTATTGAAAATGAAAGGTAAGAACCTATGTAATGAACAAGTAAAGTGCTTGCTCCCCTGCCTGCTTTTTAGCACAATTACAGAGAACTAAAGTAGGTGTTTCATGCTTATCTGTGGAGAGAGAAATGGGTATTAAAAACGAAAGGTAAGAACCTATGTACGGAGCACGTAAAATGCCTACTCCCCCACCTGCTTTTCAACGGAATTGTTAGAAACTTAGAGTAGAGATAAACATTTGAATTGTTTTGCATGAATGACTACGAAGAAAAAACCCGAAAAAAATCCAATTCCACTACCCAAACCCAACAAATCTAAGGGACTAGTGACCCTTGGCAATTAACTTTCATAGACGAAATCACAAAGAAAGCTGAATCTCAGCCAACAGTAGGTCTTAGAAACATTGCCTCCAGACAACCTACTGTCTCCCTTCAGGCCACAAGCTCACCATCTGTAGCCTACACTGAGGTCCATAGCAAAATAGTAGGAACTAAGTAGAGTTTTCAAGAAATTGAAAATTCACGCCAAATTTCCTCACAAGAAGGGAATTCTTGTAATATTCGTTAAGGAAGAGGAGAAACAGGGGAAACAAAGGAACCAAGATCCCCTCAGGTAGTAATTGAACAAGGAACACCTAGTATCCCAGACTAAGGGAGTGTTGTTAAGATCATTCCCACCCCTTCTAACCACCCTAGGAATAACTCTCTAGAGATCCTGGAAGGGTACTAGCATATATTTGATTAAATGGCCAACAATCCACAAGCACTCCAGACCTCCACATTATAGTATCCCATTGTTGACACAACTGTCAATGCACCCATGAAAGCTATCCCTTTACAAAATATTCCCACCTTTCATGGATTCACATCAGAGGATCCAGATGCATTTCTATTTGAATTTGATGTATTATGTCGGGGTTAAGATTATACCACCTACCCCTAGAAACTAAAGCTGTTTCACTCTACATTAAAAGGAGAAACCTTGCGCTGGTTTATGGGGCTAGGTGGGGGAACCATAAATGATTGGGATCAAATGAAAAATTCTTTCCTTAAAAAATATCAGGACTATTGCAGATCTAGTGAATTGAAAGACAAAATATTCCAAATGGTAGCAAGACCTAGTGGAACATTGGAAGAGTATGTGGAGTGCTTCCAATATAGCCTTCAAAGGTCTCCCTATGTGAATCTACCTTTGCCTGATAATGTGCTAGAAACTACATTGATTAAAGGGATGAAAGAACAATGGATAGAGACAATAAATATTATGGGTAAAGGTGATATATATATCAAGAATACTATGCTGATATTATTAAATTGTGTATCAAGTGCTCAAGAGGCAGTATGAGATTAAAACCAACTGAACATGAGATTAGGGACAACAAAATATCTAACAGAACTACAACTCATGCAAAAATTGGAAACCTGCTAGATAATCTGAAAACAGATACCTTGGGAACTTTGATGATGCAATTAGACATCATGCAAGCCAAGCAGAAGTAGGCTGAAGCAGAAAAAAACCTGGTGATATTTTTCCCAAGATGCAAGAAGAAGCATAGTCACAAAGAGTGCCCATTGGATATGGTGCAGACCTGTGCCATATGTACTAAAGATCATGCCACGGAAAGCTGCCCATCACTTCTAGGGTTAAAAGAAATTTATAAGGAGGAAAAAGAAGAAACAGAACCAGTCTACTTACTAAATCAGCATTGCCAATGGAAACCATGATAAATAGGTATGCCTTTTGACCCATCTTCTTTCTTTCAATCCTCGCAATATAATTCACAACAATACCCAGGAGCTATGTCGTAGAACCAACCACCTTTTCCTAATTGGTCACAAAAACCATTCTCTATGCCACCCTAGTCCAACCCATCTAGTCAAAACAACAATTGGCCAAAACCCTCTTATTTCCCACCATTCTAGCATAATAATGCATATCAATCTCAATGGCCAACCTCCACTTCACAAAACCAGAGTTGGCAGCCAAGCTGGCAAAGACCTACAAACCAGCCAGTAGGAACAATCCCCCTACCTCAACCTACACTGCCAACACCCTACACATTGCAATAGAACCCTCAGATTAACCTACGACAGTAGCTCCCAAACTAGTCCAACCTGGACCCCAATAATAGATCGATCCAATCTGTGCAGATTATTGAAAGACAAGAGCTAGAAACTGACCTAAGGGAGTCTAATGAGCTTAAATTAAGGTCTAGGTGGATAATAGAGTCAGAGGCAGGTAAAAATAAAGATTCGTTACCTATAGAACAAGCAATACAAGTGGAGAATACGTTTAAACAGAAAACTCACGATCAAACTATTACCTCTTCTCCACCATTCCCAGAGAGATTAATTATACCCCGCTCAATTGAATATCCCAATTTTGATCTTCTGGGAGAATTGAAAAATTTATGTGTAAAAATACCCCTCCTCCAAGCTATTCACGACATTCCAATTTATGCAAAAACTATTAAGGAATTGTGTACGAAAAAGTCGAAGAGAAAAATAAAAACAACCCCAACTATCCATGTAGTTGGTACTTTGTTAGATTTATTATCAAGCAGAGAAACATCAGTAAATTATGAGTACCCAAGAAACCCTATAGTGACGGTGCAAATAAATGGGTACTCCTTCCCCAATGCATTAGTTGACCTATGAGCAACAATCAATATTCTCACAACAACAAGCTGTCAAAAGCTTGGCATTACATCCTTGGACCAAACCACGACCTTGTTGGAACTGGCTGACTGATCGGTAGTCAAGCCAAAAGGCACATTACAGGATGTAATGGTGTCTTTTGATTCTTGGGAATACCCATCATATTTCTTGATTATCAATCCTAGAAACAGTTAGATGGACATCCTCTAATTCTAGGTAGACCTTGGCTAGCAACCGCAGATGCTTACATAAGCCGTCGAACAGGCAACACGACTATAGCAACAGGAAGTAATGTGAAGAATTTAGCCTTATATCCTCCAGCTCAGCCAAGTCTAACAATGATGAAAACTAAAAAAAAATTGTATCATATCTAACTGAAAGCATTAGATCACCACTAACTATAGAAAATTCTCTCTAATTCAAGGATCAAACAAAAGACAACATCATTAATACTTACATTAACCAACCAGATGTTGTATCCCATCTAAAATGTCACATGATTGAAGCAGCCCAAGATAACAAAATTGAAGAAGATCCCTTAAAAGATATTAAAAACCAGTCAATACCAACAATTTCTATTTATAATAGCAAAACCATAGAAATTGAGCCAGGTAAAACCTTAAATATCAAGAAAAGCTTGACTGCTGATCAGGAGCAAAAGCTTGTTCAATTTCTGAGAAAATATAAAAAGGCCTTCACATGGGATTACCCAGACATGAAAGGGATTGATCCCCAATTATGCATGCACCACATCTATACAGAGAAAGATGTTGGGCCCATTAGACAACCTCAACGGAGGTTAAACCCTCACTTTAAAGATATTGTTAAAGGTGAACTACAAAAACTGTTAGATGTAATTGTAAATTTCATCTATCCTATATTTGATAGAAAATGGGTCTCTCCATTAGTAGTGGTGCCTAAAAAGAATGGAAAGTGGTGTATATGTGTTGACTATAGAGAGCTTAATAAAGCAACCCAGAAAGACCATTTTCCCCTTCCATTCATTGACTAGGTCTTGGACACATTGGCAGGAAAAAAGTTATTTTCTTTCCTAGACGACTTTAGTGGCTACAATCAAATTCAAATTTCCCCTGAAGACCAGGATAAGACTACCTTTACCTACCCTTGGGGGACATTTGCTTACAGGGTCTTACCTTTCAGACTGCGCAACACACCTGACACATTCTAGAGAGCCATACTCAACATTTTTTCAGATTTGATAAACAAAGGGCTCGAGGTGTACATGGATGACTTTACGCCCTCTGGAGATGACTTCAAGCTAGCATTAGAGACACTTGAGAAGGTTCTACAAAGATGCATTGCTACCAGTCTCTGTTTAAGTCATGAAAAATTCGACATGAGGATGATTGAGGGCCTCATCGTGGGCTACTACATTTCAGCAGTTGGGATTCAAGTAGATCCAACAAAAATTCAGATAATTCTTTTAATACCTACCCCCACCACACAAACTGAGGTACGTAGTTTTTTGGGATTTTCTGGATACTATAGGAGATTTATAAAGAATTTGTCTCAAATTGTTGCACCATTATATGCATTAACAAGAAATATTGATATCATGTGGACTGACAAATGTGACACTATTAGAATATTATATATATTACGGAGAAATGGAACACATAAAATATTGCAGAAATATAAACAGAGAAAACACACAAAACACACAAAACAATAGAGACACAGATATACGTGGTTCACCCAGTTTGGGCTACGTCCACCTCGAACAGCCAATCCTTCCTTTCTATTATCCAGCAAAATGAAGAGACACAACCTACAACAAAATCCGTTGTAATATCCTCTGTCTTCTCTCACAGTCTCACCCTCTGTTTTCTCGCTCACATGGAACCACAATCTATTTCATAGCCTCAATACAATGCCCTCATACAAAGAGAGGGTTGCCTTCTAGGGAAAAAAACCCTAAACTAAACATAAGTTCTACCATCAGATCATCCGCCTAATGAACAACCCAGATTGACTAGAAATTACTATACTTTTACAAGGCAATTTTACAGCTGTTTTTAGCTTTGGGGGCGCTGCCCCCGAAACCCCCCGCTAGGGGGGGGGGCTCCCAAAGGTCGCAGACGCCCCCCCGGACCCCCCGTGCAGTGAATATTTTACAGGCGGCGTTGCTGCCCCCATTTTGAACTAGGGTCCAATGTGGTGGTACTTTTGAATATAGAAGATAATCAGTCTCCACACCCAAAAAACACTACTTTTGAAGATTTAAAACAGCTTGTATTAACAGCCCTTGTATTATAGGGCCCAAACTGGGATTTTCCATTCTAGATTTCATCCAACGGTTTAGATATAGCCATTGGAGCGGTTCTCAACCAGGAGGAAGATAAGAAACCTTATGTAATATATTACATCAGCAAGAAACTATCTCTAGCCGAGTTAAATTAGACTATGATAGAAAAGGAATTTTTGGCTGTAATCTATGTTGTTAATAAATTTAGACATTATATAATAGGATACCTTGTGGTTTTGTATACTGATCACTCTACTATTAAATATCTAGCTAATAAACCTGTTGCAAATGGAAGAGTGACAAGATGGTTGATCCTTTTGCAGGAATTCGACATAATAATCAAATATCGACCAGGAAAAGAAAATCCAGTAGAAGAATTCCTTTCACGCATGCCAAAGACAGATGACTCGACAAGAGTAGAAGATTAGTTCCCTGATGAAAACTTATTCACTATCACCATGAAAACACCATGGTACGCAGATGTCGCAAACTACCTAGCAGTGGGAAAATTACCAAAGCACTTGATGCCCAATGAAAGGAAACAAATAGCATAGCGTAGCACTCGGTTCTCCTGGATCGGGGGATCTCTATTTCATATAGGGGCCGATATGCACATTCGAATATGTGTTAGGGAAGATGAAGTTTTTGACATCCTGAAAGTTTGCCATGATGGGCCTTGCGGTGGACATTTTGCACACTGTAGGACTGGTCACAAAGCCTTACAGAGGGGCTATTATTGGCCCACCATTTTTAAAGATGCCAAGAAGTTTGTCCAATCATGTGATAGTTGCCAAGGAATGGGATGCCCTGGAAATTCTGATGAGATGCGCCTGCCTCCACAATTAGTCACTGAACCCTTTGAGTGATGGGTGCTATATTTCATTGGTCCTATAAGCCCATCATCTAATCAGAAGACATACATACTAGTCACAACATAATATGTGACTAAATGGGTGGAGGCAGAGGCGTTACCAAGGGAAATGGAGGACTCAGTAATCCATTTTATTTTCCAACTATTTGTGCAATACAACTTGCCTAGACAAATAATCACGGATGGAGGGCCACAATTTATAGGCATAAGATTGTTGCGACATTAAAAAATCATCATATTCTACACATAATCACAACTCCATAGCACCTGCATGCAAATGGCTAGGTAGAAAGTGCCAATAAAGTAATCGAAGCAATACTCACAAATCGAGTTGCATCACACAGATGTGACTAGGCTACCCGATTTCCAGAAGCCCTATGGGCATACCACATGACTTGGAGAAATACCATGGGATATTCTCCATATCAGCTAGTGCTTGGAAAAGAACCTATCTTACTTATCAAATTTGAAATTTAGACATTAAGGATAGCTTAGTAGGTAGGCTTGGACTTAAATGAAGCACAGATCAATAGGCTACATCAAATAAATGAATTGGACGAAATTCAGTTATCATCTCTTTAGCATACTACACTGATCCAACAATAAAGAGCGAAATGGCATGATGCTCTAATCAAAAAGAAGATTTTCCATGAAGGTGATTGGGCACTTCTATATGATTCTAGGTTCCAAGATTTCCCGGGAAAACTCTAGACCAGATGGTTAGGCCCCTATGAGATACAAGAGGTGCATTATAATGGCACCCTCACATTAGCCATCATTGATGGGTCTAGCTACTCTTTTAAAGCAAATGGAGATCAAGTACAACTCTATCACAAACTGCTTACCAGGGAATCCTTTTGCCAGCAGTTATAGGAAGATTCCTCTATATGAATTCTTGCTGAGGAGGGCAACCCATCCACAACATCGGTCCAGTGAAGAATTTACTTGTTTTTTAAATTTGTACATAAATTTTCCTTTCTATTTGATTCAATTTGCTTGTATAATAAATTGTATATAAGTTTTTTTTTTCTTGTTGTTCCCTCTAAGGAATAAAAATTTTTTGTGCAATTTTTTCTTGTTATTCCCTATATGGAACAACTATTGTTCCCTCTAAGGAACAGCTGTTATTCCCTCTAAGGAACAACAATTTCGTGTACAATTTTTTCTTGTTGTCCCCTTTGAAGAACAACTGTTGTTCCCTCTTAGGAATAACTATTGTTCCCTCTAAGGAACAACCATTTCGTGTGCAATTTCTTCTTGTTGTTCCCTTTAAGGAATAGTTGTTGTTCCCTCTAAAGAATAGATGCCATTCCTTGTAAGGAACAGTTGTTGTTCCCTCTAAGGAGCATCAATTTTGCGTCTAATTTTTTCTTCTTATTTTTTACTGTTCCCTAGAAGGAACAACTATCGTCCCCTTTGAGGAACAGCTGTTGTTCCCTCTAAGGAACAACTGTTGTTCCCTCTAAGGAACAACTGTTGTTCCCTCTAAGGAACAAGCAATTTGTGTGTAATTTTTCTTTGCTATTCCCTTTAAGGAACAACTATTGTTCCCTTTAAGGAACAATTGCTATTCCCTCTAAAGAACAACCACTGTTCCCTCTAAGGAACAACAATTTCATGTGAATTTCTCTTTGTTGTTCCCTCTAAGGAACAACATTTTTCGCGTGCATCTTTCTTGTTGTTCCCTACAGGGAACAACTGCTATTCCCAACAAGGAACAATAATTCCTGTGTGTATTTTCCTTTGATGTTCCCTACATGGAACAACACCATTTCTTTTGCATGTTTTTGTTGTTCCCTACAGGAAACAACTGTTGTTCCCTCTAAGGAAAAGCACCATTATTCTTGCATTTTTTTTCTTCATTGTTCCCTACAGGGAACAACAACTGTTCCCTTTAAGGAACATCACTCTTTTGCATGTTTGTTTTTGTTATTCTCTACAGGGAATATCTGCTTTTCCCTTTAAGAAACAACAATTTTTTCTGCGTGTTTGATTTTGTTATTCCCTTTAATGAACACCACCCTTTGTGTATATTTTTCCTTGCAACTATGAGTATTTTGGGAGAATACCTTCTTATCTTCTTAGAATGATCATCCCTAGACCATCCAAATATACTCTTCATCATCCTTATGGAAAGTGTACAAATATGTGTGAAAGGATACAAATTTGAAGGACACTGGAACAAGCAAATATATTGATTATTATCATCTTTAACAAGATTGCTTTGTATTGATTGAAAAAAGGGACACAACTATTTATAACACTTCACTATCCTCATTTCCACTATAAATCGAATTGATTGATTATTTGTACCATGCTGGTTCTACCCTAACCCCTATAATTCTCTCTATTTATTTTCATCAAATAAGGTTAAGGGCATGTTTTTGTTTTTTGTTTTTTGTTTTGTTTTTTTTTTTTTTTCAAACTTCTTTTGCCATCCTTACTCTTAAGGAGTGTACCCTCTATATATAAATAGGAAGTGTTGTGTAAAAACTAAATAAGAATAAAAATAAATAAATAAATAGAAAAATAGACATAATATATATATATATATTATATATATATATATATATATATATATATATTATATATATATACCAACAATCTATATGACTTTTCAGATGGAGGATAGGGGGTCTCATCACAAGCCATCCTACCATTCCCACTATGCCCACCACACCCACTATGCCACTATGCCCACCACACTAGGGATATGATCCAATGGATGCATCAACAAATAAAGTCCTTGGAATAGGAGGTCTCATTACGAGCTAGCCTGTCCACTTTTCACTCCTTCCCAGTGGATGGAAATCTGTTCATCTAGTCACCATGCTAGCACATTGGTCTCTACTATGATATTATAATGCACTCCCCTATTATACATAGAGGATCATGGTTCCAAAGGGTGAAAAATTAACTCTGTCGAGGCTATAGACACCTGCAGGCAACAAAAGCTATGCTCATTGTATCAAAGTCAATATTTTCAACACCAAGAGTTATTATAATTCCCTTTTCTTATGTTTTATCTTTATTACAGAGAGATTATATTCCTAATCTATTTTGAACCTTTATGCATGTGATATATTTTAAAAATCAATCATAATGTCTTTAAGTGGAATGATGACAATAAATTATCTCTCCTGCATCAGTTGTCCTTTTTCCTTTTCGAATCACCTCATGGCATCTCCTCACTTATTGATAATTCTTGTTATATGCATTGATTTCACCACTCTGATATCTTTTGTGATCCTTTCATTAATTTTCATACCTTGCCACTTTCATTACCCCTATACTTCATTGTTAGCATGTTATTCCTTCACTCATTCGGTCAAAGACAACCTATTACTTCAAAGAGGGGAGAGGAGTAACCTTCAGTGTACTATGCATGCGTTTCAACTATTTATTTGATTTTGCAGGGAAATATGACATTCATGATTATGGAGTATATGGTATAATAGAAAGTCCTAGATAATGGTATTTATGCTGTAAAATATCACCTGATATAACCATTATAACAACTTGTTGTTCCATCACTCGTCCTATGATATCTCTGCTATACTAACTGTTTGTAGAATTCAGGTAGTATGGGAGGAAGAACAGTGCATAGGGAGCCCCTAATACTAGTTGTTTCTAATGCAGCCAGAGAAATTCTAAGCTGAGCTAGGTGGATAATGTACTTCACACAATTTTAGCAACCCAACGAAGTAATTTCCATTTAATTCCTACAGAATTTACAAAACGGACAATCCATGGTAAGGGGAAGACAAATCATAGTGTCAGACACCGTGATAGCAGAAGTATCAGGGTTGCCAGCTAAAGGAGAAGTATGGACTAACAAAATATTGAAGTTCCGGGATGCTATTGCAATATTTAAGGACAAAGGACATGAGTTGACCATCAAAGGCAAAGGAGTTTGACCATCATCCCTTGGAGAACTGTGGGGAGAACTAGCTAGAGTCATCTAGAATTACATCACATGTGATGGGCACAAATACATGGTAAGGCCATGTCAACTTAAACTCTTAGCAGTCTTGAAACAAAAGTGTTCTGTAAATTTACCTGCATATTTGAATTTTCTACTACATGACACCATTGAAAGGATAAAAAAATCCCAACACATAGAAACCATTGTAAGCCACCACTATTTGATTAGGTTGATAGTTAGTTACAACCTTGCCCAACAACAATCAAGTTGGGAGGAATTAATATTTGCTAGAAGGGTGTTTTGCTTTTCCTGCACCTCGCCCTGTTCTAGAAAGGAAAAGGACTACCCTTACAGCAAACATTCCCCAAAAACATAAACATTCTGCCAAGCTGAGGATAAACTTAAGAGCGGCCAAAAACCCCCAGGGCAATATTAGCCAGCCCGTAGAATTGTCTAGCCCGAGAAGTGAACAACACTTGCAGATAGAAGGCCTAGATAACCCTGAATCAGACCATGAGGAAGAATCATGGCATTCTGGAGATGAGTAAAGAAATGAATCAAAACTCCCCTCAACATCAAATGCAATTCCCCTAGGAGATTTATTACATGATATCGAATTGGCGCAAATTCTAGCCAATATGGATGACTTTATACAACCTAAAAGGCCGCTTAATTTTATCATTGGAGCAACCCAATCTATAGATAACTCTGGCCATGAGAGAATTATATCAGAAAATGTAAGCTGCGAAGCAGAAATAAGGGCAGAGGCCACCCAGGAAGAGGTGAACCAACCTAGTGATATGCCTCCAGGAGAACCCAGAGCCAAGATGAGCAACCAAGCTTGTTAGGAGTAGAGACTACTAACAAAAAAACTGCTCCTATGAAAAAGTATAGAGCCAAAATCAAAAAGCTTAAGGAAAAACAGAGACTGTGAAAAATGGTAAAAAGGCTCACGAGAAAGATGAAAGAATTATTAGCGGGGAAGGCTCTAGACAAAACCCCAGAGACAGTGAATGTAGCAGCTCAAACCGAATTATGCAAAAGAAGAGATAGAGGGACTCAAACGGAGTCCATACTCACTCAACCTGTTAAGGAACAACATGCAATTCTTGCAAAAATGGCTACCCAAACGAAGGTTGTACCCTCTCACAACATAGCTATTCAGATAGAGATGGTACCCTCTTGCATTATGACCACCCAGATAGAGGCTTGGACCTCCCATAATAAAGGAATGCAGACAATAGGCATTCCTTATCATAGCAAGTGTACGCAGACAACCATTCAAGCCAAAGATATCATGACGAGAAACAACCCCAGTATATTGAATCTTCAAGAAGATTTAGCACTGGATCGGATTGCCATAGAATGGCTTGATCTAGAAACTGTCTCCCAGTAAAAATACCAATGATTACAGAAGCAACTTCGGGACATGAATAAATAAAAAATTCAAACCTTCGATAAATACCAAAAGGCAGAAGAGAAAATTGAGAAAATGAAGCTCAGATTAGAGAAGGTCATGAGTCAAATGGACACTATCTACTCATTGTATACTGATGTCCTGACATGCAGATCTCCTGCCAATAATTATGCTTTATTTTTGTTAGAAAGATACTTGCAGTTGAAAATCGAAGCAGTCAGAGCTGGAAAACTGATAGAATTAAAAACAATTGAGGATTTTATAAACTGTTGCAAATAGCATGGGGTAAATGTTCAAAGGTTGCTTTGTGAATTTTACCTACATAATTTTGCATTAGAAGAAGAATTGGAAAAGAACCCCAACCCTTTTGTGGGGGATGTGCAATTCCAAGCCTTTATCTCATTTGTTGTCCATAAACTGAAATGGTTTAAGGCTCATAACATGTTCCAAAGATAAGAGCATGGACTGTATCTTTGGGTCAAAGGTGAACCCAAACAACCTTTGCAAATGCTGGCCAATCACAAGAGTCTAATGACAAGAGAAGGAGTAATCAAAGTTTTGGGGCCTATTCAGAAAGAGATTATACAGAAGGGAGTAGAGTACTTCCTTTCCATTCAGGAAATCTCTTTGGCTGCAACCAAGCTCAGGTGGACAGTCTCCACTAGTAATATACAGAATAGAGAGCCTTTTCATTATAATAGTTTCAAGCTTGTTGCAGACTGTTTTGTCACTTACAACAATCTCATTTTTAGAGAAGGTCCTTATTGGCTAGGATGTCGGTTCTGTAGCCCTATCATTTGGTATCATGCCGAAGGTTATCGGGTTATATATGAATTTCTTGAAGGACAGACATGGCACATCTTTGAGCTCTTGGCCAAGAACCATGGTTTTGGACCACTTCATGACATCCCTTCTCCAGCTTATTCTTTAACTACTCTGCATACAAATTACTTTCTTTTCACGAGGACATGAAAAAGGGTAAGCAGGGGAGTATGTTGAGTCGTGGAAAAGGTATGCATTTACTATTAACCTCGTTATTCTTTTCCCTTATTCTTATCCTTTCTATATCCTAATGTGTTAATACATTAAAGAATAATGGTAAGAAATAAAGGAATTATCTGCAGTTATGACTTAGCTAATTATTACCCTTCTTTATGCAAAAAACAACAAAAGGGGCAAATGTTGTTCCCTAATGAAGGAATAGTAAAGATCAACAAGCCAAGGAAGGAACATAGCAGTTATGGTCAAGGTTAAAGTCGAATAAGGAGAATCAGCGCGAGAAAGGAAAGGATGTCTGATGTTGGATATCAGTTGCGAAGATCGCATTTACTATCTATATTTTACCCTTTCGGATTATAAAAGGAGATTATTGTAAAAGGAAAGGGACACTCTGTTATATTTGGAATTGTAATATTATTATAGACTCTCACTGTTGAGTGAACACAATATATTATAATTCTACTCAAGTTTGATGATTAATACATAATTGAAGTTGTTGTTCCCTCGCTTATGTGAATTAACTTAGTAGTGTTTTCTAGCAGCTAAGGGCCCAGTCATTGGTGGATTCAACTGCTTTCCTTGTGTCATACATTTCCAGTTCCCACAAGTGTGATGGCTTGATAGTATTCTTCTTTCTGTGATTGTATCTCATTCGGTGTTTATTTTTTTTCGATGTTGATAGAATATCTCTATTTTATATGACTTACAGTATTGTCGATTGATTCAATTCACTTTCATTTTGGATTGAGTTACTTAGATACATATTCCGCTTTATTGAATCAACTGTAAAGAGTATTAACTACCATTGTTGAAAATCTCAGATTGATATCATCACTGTTTAGATTATTTATCGAATGTTGGATTTGATTTAGATTGAATCAGTTCAAAAGAGATGAGTTATCACTAATATACTCTCAATTGATGTTGTTGTTACTTGGATTGATGTAATATTTGATTTCATTAAAGGATTGATCTTTCCTAATTGCAATTGCAATTTATTAAAAGCATTCGTTTACTCTTGTATTTGAAGATCTATATTACAATATAGGAAACATTACTCTCTGAATTAAATAGCAGCCTCATACTATGTACACTCTTGAAATAAAAGGACTTTCCCGGATTGATAATTAATGTGAGGATAATTAGGAGTTTTAAAAGGCACTGGTTCTCACCCAACACGGGGTTGTAGGTGCAAATCAAATTCATATCATACTTCAAGATTGGCCAATGACATTCTATGGCTTCAGACTCAAGTATGCCTTGGAAGGTACCTCGAATTACATAGCATGGAAAGATAGAATGGAGGTCGTATTAGAAGAAAATGGCTTGAAGGAATTCATTGATCAAGAAATCACAAAGCTAGATTCAACTAATGTACAAGAATTGGCTAAGTGGAAGAAGTGTGTGGCAAAGTCGATACAAATCCTCATTGAGGGAGTTCGAGACCATATTGTCTCAAGTCTCCATGGGAAGGATACTCCATTTTCAATGTGGAAGACATTGAAGGACCTTTACCAGAATAGGAGTGACCAAAGGAAATTGGCGCTCAAGGATAAGCTTCGAAGAGTCAATATGGAGAAGGGAGATACTATTTCCACATATCTGAACAAGCTCACCACCTATAGAGATGAGCTTGGCAGTGTGAGCCTCGCTCTCCTTGGCCTTCCAAAGAGTTGGAATAGCTATCCGGACTCTGTGAATGGAAGGGAGAAACTATCAGATTGGGAACAACTATGGCCAGATCTTATGCAGGAGGAGATCAAGAGGAGCACATGAGATGGTTCTTCATCCAAGAATGATGATGAGGAAAATCTTGACTTAGCAAGTAAGGCAAGGAAAGGGAAGGGGAAGGCTTCCCATTTCAAATCGAATTCTTCTCATGGAGGGAAGAAGAGTGACATTTCTAAAGTAAGATGCTCTAATTGTCACAATATGGGACATTATGCGACTAATTTCCCATTGAAGAAGTCCAAGAATGGATCCTCGGAAGGATAGGAAGGTGAGAAATTAGCCTCTCAGTTCAAAATGGACTTTACCATCATCGTATGCATGGTGTCATTGATGATGGGTTGTGTCTGGTATCTTGACAGTGGAGCCTCATTCCACATGACCGGTGATAAAAATTTATTCAGTGCCTTGGATGAGAAAGACCTCAAGATGTGCATAGAGATGGGTGACGATGGAAGGTATTGCATTTCTGGAGTGGGCACGATTTCTTTTCAAAGGGAGCATGGAGCTCCTCTTACCTTAACAAATGTGATGTATGTGCCTAGACTGAAGAAGAACTTGGTATTGATCACGATGTTGGAGGACAAAGGCTACGATGTTGTCTTCAGTAAAGGAAAGGCATTCCTAAGACACATAGGCATGGTTTAGACCAAGAGGATAGGGATGTGGGTGAAGAATCTCTATAAGCTATAGGTAGATGATTATGCATCATTGACTAAAAAGGCAGAATTGGTGCAAAGCCAAGACATTGGCAAGTTGTGGCACATACGGTTGGGCCATTCACATCATGGGGCTTTGACGATAATGTAGTAAATATCTATAGGACTTCCCAAAGGTAAACTTGATCAAGTTGAGACATGCAAAGGTTGTACTTTTGGAAAGTACACAAAGTCTTCCTTTCATGATCGAGACAGTCAAGTAGAGCCTATCTTAGAGAGAGTTCATACTGATTTGTGTGGACCATTCTCGATGGAATCCATAGCGAAACAAAGGTATTAAGTGATTTTTATTGATGACTATTCTCGTAAATTCTAGATTTATTTCATGTAGAAGAAGGACCAAACTTTCACAAAGTTTTGTGAGTTCAAAGCTTTGGTCAAGAAAGAGTTAAGGAAGAAGATCAAGGCCTTGAGAAGAGACAATGGTGGAGAATATGTCTCTCAAGAGTTTAAGGACTTCTGTGCAGCAGAAGGAATTAACTGAGAGTTGACGGTGCCTTATAACCCACAGTAGAATGGGGTGGCCGAAAGGAAGAACATAACTATTATAGGGGTATCACGGACAATGTTGCATGGCCAAGGCCTACCACTTCACTTGTGGGCTGAGGCATGCAACACAATGGTATATTTGTAGAATAGAAGCCTGCATCGCATACTTGGGATGAAGACATGAGAGGAAGCTTACTCTGGTAAGAGACCATATGTGGGTCACTTTAGGATCTTTGGCTCATCGATATATTTCCATGTGAAAAAGGATGCATGGAAGAAGATTGAGCTGACAGTAGAGTTGGGGATATTTGTAGGGTACACTGATACACCTCACAACTATTGGATGTACTTGCCTACCAATCGGAGGACAATCATTTGCAAAGATCTCAAATTTGATGAGCAGAAGGTCATGCGAGTTTCCCTTGAGTGGGAGCTCCAACTATAGGCTGTGGAGGAATTGTTGGTTCCTAAGGAGGAGGAACCTCAGACTGATGTGGAGCAACCACATGTAGAGGTTCCAAGAGTGGAGACATCCACTCAAGAAGAGTATTCTAGAGATGGATGAAAGCACACAAGAGAAGTTGATAGATTGTTGGAGGATGTGAGAGAGAATGTGGGAGCACCATCTTCTCAGCGTAGACAAAAGTGGTCACCTGAGAGTTACACTGGATACATGGCTCTTGCTGGGGAATGTGTTGAGACCAAGCCATATTTCTTTGAGGAATCAGTGCAACAACCGATTTCGGTTGAAGCTATGGTGGAGGAGTATGACTCCATAGTTCGTAACAACATTTGGGACATGGTTTCAAGACCAGAGAACAAGTTAGTTGTGAGTTCTTGTTCACTTTACAAGGTAAAGCAAGCTGCTGATGGTAGTGTGGAGAAGCATAAGGCAAGACTTGTTGCCCATGTCTTTTCATAGGTTGAGGGGACTGACTATAATTAGACTTTTTCTCATGTCACAAGGTACTCATCTATCAGACCTATGTTGGCACTATCAGCGCAAATGGGTTGGAAGATCCATCAGATGGATGTGAAGATTGAATTCCTGAATGGCCAGATTGAGGAAGAGGTGTACATAGAGTAGCCAAAAGGTTTTGAGACCTTCAATCATGAGTCGCTTGTGTGATGACTCAAGGGAGCATTGTATGGGTTGAAGCAAGTACCTCGTGCTTGGTAAACCAGGATAGACAACTACTTCACTGAGTTTGGTTTCACAAAGAGTGAAGCAGATGCGAACCTGTACCACATCGTGGTGATAGGTAAGTTGTTGATCATCAAACTTTATGTTGATGATCTCATATTGACTAGTGATTATCAGTTGATCGTGTCTTGCAAGGAGGACCTTGCAAGAGAATTTGAGATGAAAGCCATGGGTTTCATGCATTACTTCCTTGGCATGGAAGTGTAGCAGAAGGATGAGGAGTTTTTTGTGTCTTAGGGAAAGTATGCCAACGAGATACTGAGGAGATTCCACTTGGAGAAGTTCAAGCCCATGCAGACTCCTCTAGCAAGTAACTAGAGAACGGAGGTTGCTATTTCAAGAGAAGTGGTAGAGGATACTGTGTACAAGCAGCTTGTGGGTTCACTGATGTACTTAATGAACACATGACCATATTTTTGCTATGCGGTGAACCAACTAAGTCAAGCAATGGTTCATACTACCAAGATGTTTTGGATGGCGGCAAAGCATGTATTGAGATACCTCAGAGGCACATCTCACTATGGATTATGGTACAAATGGACAAAGGTAGTGAAGCTACAGAGCTTCACTGATGCAGATTGTGCAGGGAGTCCATCAAATAGGAAGAGCACATCAGGAGGGATTTTCAACCTTGGGTCACTGAGAGTTTCTTGGTATAGCAGGAAACAAAGGTTGGTTGCACTTATCTCGGCAGAGGCAAAATACATGGTTGAAATTCAGGTAGCATGTGAGGGCATCTGCATGCAAAAACTCGTAGTTGGTTTGTTTGATCAGAGGATGGATCCAACTGTGATCTATTGTGATAATCAGAGTTGTATCAAACTATCTAAGAATCCAGTATTTCATGATAGGTCCAACCACATCGACAACTAGTATCATCATTTCAAAGACTGTGTAGCGAGGAGGATCATGTTACTGCAATATATTTTGACAGAGGAGAAAGATGCTGACATTTTGACAAAGGCATTGTCAAAGTGTAAATTCGAGTTCCATAGAGATAGGATTGGGGTGGAAGATAATCCCTTCCTTGTTGAGAGGGCGTTGAAATATGGCAACAAGAATATTCCAATTTAATTTGTCCTTGAATTAAATTGTGAATTAAAATCGAATTTTAGTCTTAACAACTACTTGGAAATAATTAATTAATTTATTTTAAATTAATTAGTTGGAGAAATTCAAGTTAGAAGTCTTTCTGAAGCCATGCAAGGGTTATCCCTTAAATTAAGGAGATAAGATTGAGTTATATTTGAGTTGTAATTAGTTAACTCAGTTTACTGAGTTAAGTCTAGTTAAATTAGTTCCAAAATATTTGAGGAACTAATAGTGAGTTAACTATTAGTTGAAGCACTAATGCACTCAACTAGTGCTACTCCAGTTAAGTGAAGATTCCTTCATGCATGTTTATTTTGAGAAAGACTCGTTGAGATTAATATTTAAGGACAGTGTACTATCAACTTCATGTGTTTTCTCATGGAGAAAGCTCATGCATGTAGTCAAGGATTCATTCTTGAGGACTATGCAGTTTTGAAGGCTTGTTTTTTCCTCTTGGTAATAGGCTAATCATCCACAAGGAACAACACAAGGAAATAGGAGCTTGGAGGGCAGAAAGGAAGGCTAGAGAGAAGCCAATATTGTCTGTGAGAATCTATGAGTATTGTACTCAGAGCTAGCTAGCTGTGAGAGCTAAGGCTTTGTATAATTCCTATATATTTCCACCATGTATGATAATACAATAGTGTGTGGTTTTTATCTGAGGCTTTCCCCAAAGTATTTTCATGTGTATTGTGCCATTGGTTCTTCTTCTTCTGGTTATATTGTTTAGCTCAATATTTAAGCTTCCACAAATTAATAATAGAAGTAGGTTATAGTATTATTCTTTGATTTATATTGCATCATTAGCTTAACCTATTATAGATTTTCTACATTCCAGTCACAAATAAATCACAATAAAACCACATAACAACATACAATAGAGTTACATTTTCTCACTCGAATTTATTGAATTGCTTGATGATACAATAATAAATAGGCACAAAAAGGTACGAAAAATCCTTTAAAAGGATTTTAAAATGCTAATAATGGCCATAGATAATTTTAGGTTACACATGCTTAACTAACACTTCCTAAATATAGTCTCTACTTAAACTAACATAAACTATGTGAAGCTTGGGAGTAATTAAAATATTCCAATGCCCCACTTAATTATGATCAGCACTACGTATTGGTCCAGACTTACAATAGTTGAGATCAATTCAAAAATTGGGCTTACAATAGTTGCAGTCAATTCAAAAACTTATTTTAGTTTTGCATGTGAGTGCAAGTTGTAATCCTTTCTATGTTGTACAAGTTATTTCTTCCTTTTCCTCCAAACATTGTATTTTGAAACTTTTTCTTCTTATTCACCTCCAACTTTAGTTTCAAATTATTCTTCAATATTTATTTATATTCTTTGACTTCTTCATTTAGTTCTTCTTCCACATCTCCTTGTACCTCAGTTACTGCTAGTTGAAATTTTCAATCAATACCTATAAAAATAAAAAATATTGTCATTATGTTCTTTCATCTCCTATTCCACTATTATAAAATATTCAACAATTTTGATGCTTGTATTTATATCTTATGTTCTTTCTATTGCTATACTTATGGTCTCTTTTCCATAAGCACTACCATCTTTACAAGGTACTCTTCAAGAAACGGTAGTTCAACCTCATTTTTTAATTCAACTTTCACTACTAGGATTTTAATTTCAATTTCAATTTCAATTTCATCCTCCACATGTGTATGTATGCATTGGGAATCAATTTCTTCAACATGTTCAAGCTTTGCATCTTGAACAAAACCACTTTTTTCTTCTACAATTTCTTTAACAAATTTCTCTGTAGTTTTTAGGTCAATTGTACTCTCCATGTGTTGTATACATTCTTCTTCTTCAATATACTCTTCCATGACTTCTCCAATTACTTTTTCTATATAAAGTTCTTCTATTTATTTTGTCACAATAGTCACTTCAACAATTGCAGCAACACTTTGTTGATCGATGTTGCTCCCTCCTTCAATGCACGTCATCTCTAAATTGTCTCAATATTCCTTGGTCCTAGTTGTTGTTGTTGTAATTGTGGGAAGAATGGTATGATCCAAACCATTTTGAATGAGAAACAATGCTACTACATCTTCCTTATTGTTCACTCTAAATTGATTCTTTTGATCTACAATCATGCCCTCATAGGTTGCTTAACTTAGGGGTTTTGAAAATGCATTCAAAACAATATCCAATAACTCTTCTTTGTATAGAAAACTCCTAAAATAATCCATAGTAAACACTCTAAATGTGTAACTATACTATTTCACATCACAACAACCTCTTTCTTGATCAAAATGGAAATAAAACCAAAACCATTATATATATATATATATATAAACTCCATTGCAAACCTTTTCCTTTCTTTATTCCACATTCTTTAATCCATAACTCCAAAATCAATTATAAAAGCCACTTCCCAGAAATATAACTCAATCACCTCTCTTCAAACGACGAATACCACTCATGCATACTTAACCCACAGCTATGGGATTTTAAAATTATCAATGAATTTAATTACTATTTATTTGAGGATTCTACGATCTATATTTTGTGTGGTTTTTTATCTTCCAGAGTCATCACATTCATGTTTTCGGAATCGACATTTTGAACCATCCTCTATGGTTCATCATTAGGATATATCTATGAGTAAACAAGTCAGAACTCAATAGTGCTAATAAATAAAGGTGAGGGTTGAGATGAGAATGAATGGAAACTGACAAGTTTGATAATGATTTAATTCAGTTTTAGTTTTACTTTTTTATTTTGTTAATGAATTTTTAGTTTTAGTTTTTAATTTAATATCTAGTTTTCTTTTAAAGATTATTAAAAATTCTTTTAAATTTGACCATTGTATTTAATAAGTTGTATAATTTTTTATTTATTTTTAATTGAGTGATTACAAATAATTAATAATTAATACCTATATTTTTGTTAATGATTATAAACTAAATTTTTATTTTTTCTGCATAATTAATTAATTTTTTATTAATTTAAAGATTAAAATGAATTTAATGTTTAAATTTTTAAAATTGACAACTGTAATTTAATAAGTTATATAAATGATCTTTATTTTCAATTGAATGATTAAAAATAAACAATAATTAATACCTAACTTATTATTTTTCAGCATAATTAATTAATTTATGTTAATTTAAGATTAAAATGAATTTAATGTTTAAATTGAATACAATTTTTAATCTTTAATTTTGTTTGAATCAAATTGAGAATTATAATTATAATTTTTTATTTTTATTTTTTTTTTTTTATAATAATAATCACTAAAAATAGTTTGGTTAATGATGTTACAGAGTCTTAATGCTTATTATATCATTATTAACTATTATTTAATTAATTTATAAAGTTTTAAAATTAGATTTGAATATAATGATTGACATTAAATTAAGTTAAACTAAAGTTTCAGTGAAAATTAAAATAAATTAAAAGTGAAATTATTCATTATTCATTCTTGATTTTTTCTTTTATTAAAATATTTTAATAAACTTTAGGGTCGGTACGCTTATAAGGAAGACCATTGAGGCCAAATCTAGCGAAAAGAGTGTAGGAAGCATCTAGGAGAAGGTGGAATGAGAGGTTAGAGTAGGAATCCAATTACCACTTATTTTCAACCATCATCACGGTTAAGGTTGTTAGGGTGTTTTCCTATTTCGATAGCTTCTCTAAATTTCCTATGTTGATAATGATCAATTTTGGCCACAACACAAGAGATTTCAATACAAATATGATGATTGGTTTTACTGGAGTGCTCAACCAAAGCTGAGGTTTTGGAATGGTTATGCTTAATGTTAGTGGCATGCCCTTGAATCCTAGTTATTGATCGACTTGTCTCACCAATGTAGGCCTTGCCACAAGAACAAGGAACCAAATAAACCTCTTTGGGGCATTTAGGATCAATAGGAACTTTTACCAATTTTCTAGGCATATGATAATGGTGTTCATAGGTTTGAAGGTGGTTTTTATATTGTCCTTCTTTAAAATATATGAAATTTTATCAGCAATTCCCAATAGATAGGGGAGCTAGACCTCACGAGCATAATCATCCATTGGTTGTTTGTTTTTAGGATTCTCCACCTTCTTGTTTCCTTGGTTTCTACTATATCCATTCTTTTCAAAAGCATCCATGAGATGATTCTTCTTTTGTTCAAAATGAGCATGATCTCAAATGCAAAAAACCCTGGTTGCTAAAGTGTTAAGAACCCCTAGTTTCTAAGTAGGATGATGGTGAGATTTGGCATGAAGAAAATGCTTTGTGTGTTTTTCTTACGATAGACCTGGTGAGATATTGAGCCATCTTGGTTTCTCTTGATTTTCAAGAAATGGATGGTTTCCATTCTCTTCCACTTCCATTGTAAACTTGATAGAATTAGATTAATTGTTAAGGTGCTTCAAGAAAATGTCTAAATTTTCTTTTCCACGGGGCCAAATAATATAATTGTCATCAACAAATATTTTCCAAAGCTTAGGTTTTAATGGGGAAGACTCAATAGCTTTAGCTTGAAAATGTTCCATAAACATATTGGCAATGATAGGAGACAGATGTGATCCCATAGCTATGCTGCAAGTTTGCTCATATATATCATCTTTAAAACTGAAAAAGGTTGATTTTAGACAAACTTCGACTAATTTGATTGTGTCAGGATCAGTGGCTTTATGAATGAATTCCATGGCTTCACCTATGGGAATGTTAGTACAAAAATATTTTACATCAAAACTAACCAAGATGTCATGCTAGTATAGTTTTATCTATTTGATATCATTGATGAAGTGATTGGAATATTTGACAAAGTAACTGGCATTCCCCACCATGGGTTTAAGTTTATTAGCAAGATATTTCACGAGATGGTAAGTGTGACCTCTAATGGTGTTGAACATGGGTATTATGGGGATACCTTCTTTGTGAATTTTGGGTACTCCATAAATCCTGGGGGTGTAGGGATTGATTTCAATAATATTTTTAATGTTGTGTTCTTTGCTTGATTTTATCAAGTTATTAACATCCCTGGAGATCTTTCTTATAGGATTCTTTTTTAATTTAATGTAACAACTGCTATTGGTTAGGTGGTCTAGCATCTTCTCATTGTAATCATTTTTTTTCATTATAACAGTCGCAACACCTTTGTCAAAATTCAAGACCAAAATATTAGGGTTTTGGCTTTGGGTCTTGAGAGAAAGATATTCTTGTTTGGAGATGTTGCTTGTGGGTGGTTGGAAATTCCAAAGGATCATGGAGCAATCCTGTATAAAAATCTCTTTAATTTTGTCTAGTAAATCCTTAATCCCATACTCAATGTTGCACAAAATGTCTTCTTTGGCGATGGTACGATAGGGAATGGAAAAATTCAAGCCTCTTTCAAGAAGACCTAAAGTGACTTGGTCAATCTCGTTGTTGGAGATATTCACAATATTTCTCGACATCCGATGTCACTGTCCCATTCTCAAAAATGTTATTTATTGTTTCAATCTTCGTAGATGCAACCTCAGCTTGGGGTGATGCCTTACCATCCACGCTGAGCTTGTTTTTGGAAAAGCCTTCGCTTGAAGCCTTATTATTATTCTCCATAATTAATTAATTTGTATTAATTTCAATATTAAAATGAATTTAACATTTAATTGAATAAAAAATTTAATCTTTAATTTTTTTTAATCAAATTGAGAATTATAATTTTTTATTTTATTTTTTTATTAGTAATAATCACTAAAAATATGTTGTTAATGATGTTACAAAGTCTTCATCCTTATAAACTTTATTATATCATTATTAATATTATTAATTAATTTATAAAGTTTTAAAATTACTTTTTTTTTGCTGAAGAAAGAGTTGTACCTTCCATTTCATTAAATCTAAAAACAACTTACATAAAATACAACAGTCCCCAAGGAGCTGTGGGCCAAAGAAAAACCATCTGCAAATAGCCTAGGGCCCCGAGCTAAAGGTTTAAACACTAAGCCTCTGTCCCTCAAACAATCAAACAAGTAAAATTTAGAGTCTGACCCAATGAGGAATTAGGGACCCAACTAAAAGGATTTAAGTTTCGAGTGGGGGATAACCTTCGAGCTTGAAAAGCGCGTGAAAGCCATCAATTTCCACCAAGATTCAAAACCTGATCGAAAGATATTCTTCCCCAGATCAACACCATTTTCCTTGACCATTGATCCTCCACACCAGATCAAATGGCGGAGGATGATGTTGCTATACCTAGTAGCCTGGTGATTAACCACGCAATAGCCATCCTGGACCCACCAACCTGCTCGCTTGTTCCTGACCGTAGATCCTCCATGCCAAATCCAACGGTGGAGGATAATATCACTATACCTAGTAACCCGATGATTAACCGCACCAACATGGATCTAGTGTGGACCCACCAACATGCTCAGTTGTTCTTGACCGTAGATCCATCTTGCAAGATCCGATGGTTGAGGAGCATATCGCATGAGCCTAACATACCAAAAATTACCACGCGATGAGGGCGATATTCCTTCCCCATACTATGCCACATGGAGCAAGGCGAATGGAATCACTCCCAACTCCGCAAAACCACTTCCCACGTGAAAGGCATGCCATGGACCATAAACCACCTTACAAGCGGTATTGTAGCTATAGAAAGAAACATTGGGGGTTTAAGGTTGCCAGGAAAGTTGGAATTCTGGCCCCACTCATGATCCCATCTCCGTGGGCTCATGAACCTGTGCACAATGAAAATCCATCTATTCGGCTGAACATTCGCAGATCTGAACCTGCCCAGCAACTTCCAACTAAAACTTCTCTATTTGTACTATCGTGGGTTGGGGAGGCTGACAATAACTTGCATCCCTAGAATGTTCTTACTTCAGAAAAACCTCTGCATAAATAATCCACATCAGCTAGATCCCGCCTCTACATCTTTGTTTCGGAAAACCATTATGTCCTCATCCACCTAGTCATGACATTGCACCTTTAACCTATTCTGAGACATCTCAAGCCAACTCAGCGCAACCCTGCTTTTGGTACAGAGCACTCCTTGATTGGCCAAGATTTCCACCAATTTATTTGTTGTCCTTCGCACATGGTTAAAACTCATGGTACATAAGCCTTGAAGATGAAGTTGAATCCTTTGAAAGACCTGGAGCATCCTCTATTTTTTTGAGACTTTTTCTGGCTCCGTGCCACAGCTGATTCTTTTGATTGAGTTTATGATTAACTCGGAAGCATCTTCGACAATAACATTTTGGAGATTATCTTGCTTTAGGAATTCTAAAAATTGTTCAAGAGCCATTAATTCTGCCATATTGTTAGTGCCTCTTCCCAAATGGCAATGGAAAATGAAAGGAGACTGTCGTTTTCATCCCTTAACAAACCTCTAAAGCTAATAACACCTAGGTTATCTTTAGAAGCCCCATCAATGTTGAATTTCAAAAAACCATGAGGAGGAGGATGCCAATAATCCTGCTTAGTATCAAGTTTCAAACCCTTCCTGTCTAGGCCCTGTGGAATAAGCCCCTGCATACCCAACTTAAGAAGAATTTATGTTTCAGCTTCAGACGGTGGATTCTTAGGGTATGTTCACACTATGGTACTTACTATCTCCTTAATTTGTCTTAAGATTCACTCAAAAAGGTGATGTGAGGAACATTTTACATTCTTAAATATTTTGTTGTTCCTTTCTTTCCAGATAGTCCATATTATGAAGCTTTCTGTTAAAGCCCAGGCTGAGCCTAGTAGTTCAAAATCAAAGAAGTTACATATCCAATTGTTTATGGTATTGATGATGCTTCCTTTGTCCCTGTCTATCTGCTAGCTGATAGTGGAAAATGTATCCCACAACCAAGAGGTGAAAATGCAGTTATTGAGAAGGTGCTCCATTGTTTCCTCTTGGGCTTCATAAAGCTGGCATTTGGAAGGGCCCAGAACACCCCTCTTCCGAATGTTATCCCAAGTCAGGATTTTCCTATGATGAACCAACCACATGAAGAGTTTAATATTCATCCATCCTTTATGTCTCCATATGTTTTGCCAAACCCTATTTGGTTCATTGGAATCCATCTCAAGGAGAATGTGTTTTGCTTCCTTAAGATTGAAGGTGCCTACATTATTGTTGCCCCATCTAAGTTGATCATGCCCCCCTGTCACTAATATTTCCCTTTGTTCGAACATTGTAAGGAGTGCCTTTGCTTTGGCTTTCAGTAGGTTGTCTTCCTTGTTATCCAAATTCTTCTAGGTTCTCCATTTTCCTTCACTGTTGGTTTGATCCCAAAAATATTTTACCTTAAATAAAATTTAAGTATCTGTATCTTTCTTGAGGTCCAATAGGTCCTCTCTTAACAATGTAGGTTCTTGTTTCCATTTATCCTCCCAAAACAAAGCAAGATCACCATCTCTGATCTCCTAGAAGCTATTTTTTTGTACTAATCCTCTATTCCCCCAGGCCTTATTCCAGATGTGTGAGCCCTTTACAATGCCATACATCCTTATGAGATCATTATCTTGCCAAGTGCTGGCATATTTTTCTTTCCAGATGCTAGCCCACTCTGCCTTTGGGTCTTTTACCCATCGCCACCATAATTTTTCCCCTACAACTTGACTTAGTGCTTCCGGATCATCCAGTACAAGACCCCCATATTTTTTAGGTTTGCAAATATTCTCCCAGACTACCAAGGCCCATTTATTTCTTTCCTCCACCTCCCCCCAAAGAAATTCCCTTTGAATGGTTCCAAAATTTTACAAAACTCCTTTTGGAGCTGGAAGGGCTGATAACATGAAAACATGGATTGATTGGAGAATAGCTTTTCTGAGCACCAACCGACTAGCCAAGTTTAAAGATCTAAAGGTCCATTTCCTGATTTTATCTTGCATCTTATTAATCACCAGCTCTCAAATTCCGTTGTGCAAAGGTTTATCAGTAAGAGGAACTCCCAAATATTTGGAGGGAAGAACATCCCTTTGAAAGCCTAGAATCCTAGAGATATTTCTTAGAATAGCAATATTGGTATTAAAGAGAAAAATCTTAGATTTGGAGAGATTAACTTCCATACATGTAGCCATGGAAAAGTCAGATAGGAGATGTTTATATGCTAGAGCTTCTTTGAATGTGGTGATTCCCTGCAGCATAGTATCATCAACAAATTGTTGATGGGTCAAAGCCTAACCATTCTCTGAAAGTTGGAGGCCTTTGATATTACCAACTTATTTTTCATGCTTGATAGACCGACCCAGTCCTTTCATCATGAGGATTAAGAGAAACGGAGAGAGTAGATCACCCTACCTGAGGCCTCTGGAAGGAGTAAAGGTCCTAGAAGGAGAACCATTAACCATAATTGAAAAGCTGGAAGAAGTTACTAGGGCCATTACCCATCTTACCCAGTTATGATCAAACCCAAAAGCAATAAGGACCCTCCTTATATAGGTCCAATTCAACTTATCATAAGATTTGGCTAGTTCCAATTTCATAATCATAATAGCCTTCCTATTGCTTGTCAAAGAGTGCACCACCTCATGCACCTGAATGATGTTATTAAGAATTTGTCTACCCTCCACATAACCAGATTGCTCCACAAAAACTAGAGTTGGAGGAAGTGGTTTGAGTCTATTAGAAACAACCTTGGATATTATCATATATACCACATTGCACAAGGCTATGGGTCTGAAACTATCAGGAGTCTGAGAATTTTCCTGTTTGGGGATCAGGGAGATGAAGGAGGTGTTGAGCACCTTCAAAATAGTTCTATTTAACCTAGAATCTTCGACTATGTTCAGAATGTCTTGTTTAACAATATTCCAGCAAGCTTTAAAGAAATCCACATTGAAAACATCAGGGCTTGGTACTTTACCATTCTGCATTTCTTTGATGACCTCACTAACCTCCTCTTCTGTCACTGGCCTATTGAGATTGAAATTATCCTCTCTAGTAACCAGTCTAGGAATATGTCATGTTAAATCCCTGACAAAATGCTTTCTGTCAAAAATGGTTTCCTGTGCTATTCCATGAAAGTGTTGAACTAACACTTCTTCAATGTCCTCATGGGAATTATGAAGATGAACTCCCTCATCCTTGATCGAAAAGATCCTGTTATGAGATTTGTTTACTATGGTAGATCTGTGGAAGAATCTAGCGTAATGCTCCCCTTCTTTCAGCCATTGAACTCTGGATTTTTTTCTCCAAAATGTTTCCTCTTGTTTACATAAATTCTTCCAGTCTTGATGGTGTTTGTTTACTAGGTCATTTCTATCTTTATCAAAGCCATCCGTGATAAGGGTTTGATTGAGTTCCCTCATTTTATCTTCAACAACTTTTTTCACTGCAAAAATATTGCCAAATTCGTTCTTGTTCCAATATTTAAGTCTGAGCTTGATGTGCTTTAGTCTTTTGTGTAGCTCGAACATTCTTGTACCCTAAATATGCAGATCTTTTGTCCACCATTTTGGGATGTTGCTGATGAAGTCTGGGTGGGAGAGCCAGATATTCTCAAATATGAAAGGTCTATTCCTGGGGGTACCAATGCCCTGAACCTCAAGTTGAACAAGCCAATGGTCCAAGCCTCCAAAGGGGAGAATTCTCACTATCATTTCCTTGTTGTTAAGCATAAGATCCTCTAAGATTATGAATATATCTAACTTTGAGGCTACTTGCGACTCTCCTCCTCTTTTATTGTTCCAAGTAAAGAGACCATTACTCATGTTAGTATCAAAAAGCTTCATATTGTCTATAAATGTTTGAAATACTGAAGAGTCTCTGCTTAAAGTTCTGGTTCCCCCTCTTTTCTTTGATAGTGATTTGATCATGTTGAAGTCCCCACACAATATTCATGGTACATCTACATCTCTGTCTCTAAGCTCCATAAGAGAATCTAGAAACCTGAGTTTATCATCCATTCTTTGAGGGCCATAAACATTTGTGACCAGATAGGTCTCCCAATATCCCACTGGTTGTATAACCATTGATAAATAATTTCTAGATTCCTCAGCATTTATTATGCCAATCTTTTGGGGGTTCCAAAGAGTAAGAATGCACCCTGTTGTATTATCTACTTTGACTTCTAGAAACTCAAATCTATTGAGCCATTTGTTATGAATTTCTTTTATTTTTTGAATGGAACATTTATTTTCCTGGATAAATATCATATCCAGAGCTTCTTGTTTCATTATACTACTAAGAATTCTTTGCTTTCTTTTACTATCTAGTCCTCTGATATTCTAAGATGTAAGCTTCATTATTAAAGTTTCGTAAAGGAGTAGCTGGTTAGATCTTTCATCTTACCTGAATCTATCATTAGCTTTCCACATTCCATCAATAACTCGTTCTACTTTTTCTTGTCCCTTTTCTTTCATGGGTTTCTGGGTGCTAATCCAGGTGTGATTTTCATAGTTTTTACACCTTCATTGTCCTACCTTCCATTTTTTCTTTGTATGCCCAACCCTTTATCTTGAGTTTTCCATAGGAACAACTGTTGTACTCTATTGAACTTTTCTTGCAATAATGAGTCTACCCCACTCATGGTCCCCTGTTTCAAGAACCCTTCCAGATCTAAG
Organism: Pinus taeda; assembly: GCA_000404065.3. Taxonomy (NCBI): domain Eukaryota; kingdom Viridiplantae; phylum Streptophyta; class Pinopsida; order Pinales; family Pinaceae; genus Pinus; species Pinus taeda. The sequence continues at coordinate 91,297 of APFE031213534.1, forward strand.
TGTTCCCTGTCAAGAATCTCTTGCAGTTCATGATCCTCCATTTCCATCTCACTCTGGGTCATTTCTAACTCCATCTCTAGTTCTTCTTCACTCAGCATAGTCTCTTTCTGTTTGTAACAATCCTGTGTTTGTGCTACATCTTCTTCTTTCTCCTCCACTGGGCTTCCTTCCATAACCTAATCTACTTTTGTTATCTCTTCTTCTTAGAGTACTCGGAACCTGTTCAGGTTAGACTATTGCCCTTTTGTTTGATGTTGCTTTGTCCCCCTCTTGCCCCCTTTTCCTCTATGTACCACTTTGTGAAAGCCTTCATTATCTTTCATTATGTTTGCTTTACTTTTGTTCTCTATTTTACTGAGAGGGAAATCTCTGAATAGGTGCCCATGCTCAAGGCACCTTCAATATCTAAAAGGAATATGTTCATAGCATACTGTTTGCACCCATTCTTCATCAAAAACTTCCAAGATGGCCTCATCCAATAGAGCCCTAGAGAGATCTATCTCCACACATATTTGTGCGAAGGAAGTGTACTTTCCCCTTTCGGTGGCCTTAGAAGTTTTGACAAAGCGCCTAATTTGTTTCCTATGGCAGATAATGATTCCATTTGCCACAAATATAGAGGTAGAGAGTAGAGTCTTACCCAAACCGGGACTGAAGTGGAGGTTTCTCGCTCAGGGATAAAATTCATCATCCATGGTCGCATGTAGAGGCTTGCTACTGCATAGGAGTATGGCCCTCCTTCAAACACCCTGTCTTTATCCTCAATATTTGTGCAGATCACAGTGAAGAAACCTTTTGACCCAAGATGTAGGTCAATGCTTCCTTTTGGTTTCTAATTGTATTTAATCCATTTTTGTAAATCCTTTTTAGTGGGCCATAATCCTATGAATTTACAAATGATAGAATATGTCTGCATGTGCTCCATGTGTTCCTGTAGAGCAGAATCATTTAAAACTACTTTGGGTGTGACCTCAGCTTTGGGGTTTGCATGGCTCCTTTTGTGCCTTGTTTTTCTCTCCCTGTTCCTTGTCTTCTTCCTCATTTTCTTTATTGTTGTTATCCTCCCTTGACTTGTTTAAATCTTGCTCTTCTTCCGTATTCCTTATCCCTTCACTTGAAGGACCTCTGATGCTTTGTATTGGTTTCTTTCCTTGGCTAGCCACTGCCTGCCTATAGGAGGGAGTGGAGTTCCCTCCTTTGTGTGCATCCATGGAGTTCTACACCTACGAACGACTGAAAGCCCTAGTACTTCCAGGAAACTGCCAGTCTCCAATTGGACAACACTTATCGTCATTGGCATCATAAAGTTTTAAAATTACAATTGAATATAATGATTGATATTAAATTAAATTAAACTAAAGTTTTAGTTAAAATCAAAATAAATTAAAATTGAAATTATAAAATTATTCATTCTTGATTTTTTCTTTTATTAAAATATTTTAATAAATTTTAGGGTTGGCATACTTATAAGGAAGACCATGGAGGCCAAATCTGGTGATAATAAGGCAAGGAGCATCTAGGAGAAGGTGGAATCAGAGGTGAGAGTAGGAATCCAATTATCACTTATTTTACAACCATCATCGCGGTTAAGGTTGTTAGGGTGTTTCCCTATTTCGATAGCTTCTCTAAATTTCCTACGGTGATAATGATCAATTTTGACCACAACACAAGAGTTTTCAATACAAATATGATGATTGGTTTTACTGGAGTGCTCCGCCAAAGATGAGGTTTTGGAACAGTTATGCTTAATGTCAGCGACATGCTCTTAGATCTTAGTTAATATTGATTGATTAGTCTCACCAATATAGGATTTTCCACAAGAATAAGGAACCAGATAAACCCCTTTGTGGCATTTAGAATCAATAGGATCTTTTACTGATTTTAGGCATCTATTAATGGTTTTCATAGGTTTGAAGGTGGGTTTCATATTGTTCTTCTTTAAAATATAAGAAATTTTATATGTGGTGCCCAATATATAGGGGAGGTGGACCTTACCAACATAATCATCCATTGGTTGTTTGTTTTTAGGATTCTCTACCTTTTTGAAAGCTTTGCTCCTTGGTGCCTTCTATATCCATTCTTTTCAAAAACATCCATGAGATGGTTCTTCTCCTATTCAAAATGATCATGATATGAAATGTGAACAACCCTAGTTGCTAGATTGTTGAGAACCACCAGTTTTTGAGTAGGATCATGGTGAGAGTTGGCATGAAGGTAATGTTCTATGTGGGTTTTCTTACGATAGACCTAGTGAGATATTGAGCCATCCTGGTTTCTCTTAATTTTCAATAAAGAGAAGGCTGCCATTCTCTTCCACTTCCATTGTAAACTTGATAGAATTAGATTGATTGTTAAGGTTCTTTAGGAAAATGTCTAATTTTACTTTTCAATGAGGCCAATCAATGTAAGTGTCATTGACAAATATTTTCCAAAGCTTAGGTTTTAATGGGGAAGAATCAATGGATTTAGCTTAAAAATGTTCCATAAACATATTGGCAATGATAGGTGATAGAGCTAAAACCATAGCTACACCACAAGTCTGCTCATATATATCATCTTTAAAATTGAAAAAGGTTGATTTTAGACAAACTTCTACTAATTTCGTTATGTCAATATCAGTGACTTTATAGACGAATTCCATGGATTCATCTATGGGAATGTTAGTTTAGAGAGATTTGACATCAAAACTAGCCAAGATGTCATGTTGGTCTAGTTTGATGTCATTGATGAAGTGATTGGAATCTTTGACAAAGGAATTGGTGTTCCCCACCATGGGTTTATGTTTTGTAGCAAGGTATTTCATGAGACGGTAAATGGGACCTCCAATGGTGTTGACAATCAGCCTTATGGGGATACCTTATTTGTGAATTTTGTGGGCTCCATAAATCCTGGGGGTGTAGGGATTGGTTTCAATAATATTTTTAATGTGTTCTTTGCTTTATTTTATCATGTTATGAACATCCCTGGAGATATTTCTTATGGGATTGTTTTTTAATTTAATGTAACAACTCCTATTGGCCATGTGGTCTAGCATCTTCTGACTATAATCATTTGTGTTCATTATAACAGTCGTATCACCTTTATCAGATTTCAAGACCACAATATTAGAGTTTTGGTTTAGTGTATTGAGAGAAATATATTCTTGTTTGGAAATGCTTCTTCTGGGTGGTTGGGATTTCTTGAGGATGATGGAGCAATCTTGTCTAACAATCTCTTTAATGTTGTCCAGTAAATCCTTAATCTCATACTCAATGTTGCACATAATGTCTTCTTTGGGGATTGTACGAAGGGAAATGGAAAAATTCAAGCCTCTTTCAAGGAGACCTAAAGTGACCTGGTCAATCTGGGTGTTGGAGACATTCATGGTATGCTTTCTTACTTTCTTAGCATCTGATGTTGCTGTCTTATTCTCAAAAACATTATTTATTGTTTCACTTTCATGGATAAAACCTTAGCTTAGTGTGATGCCTTACCATCCACTGTGAGCTCGTTTTTGGAAACATCATGGCTGAAACGCCTTCATGCCAACTCTCACCATCATCCTTCTCAGAAAATGGGGGTTCTCAACACTCTAGTAGCCAGGGTTGTTTGCATTTCAAATCATGATAATTTGGAACACGAGAAGAACCATCTCATGGATGTTTTTGAAAATAATGGATATAGAAGACACCAAGGAATCAAAGCTTTCAAGAAGGTGGAGAATCCTAAAAACAAATAACCAATGGATGATTATGATGGTAAGGACCACCTCCCCTATATATTGGTCACCACTGATAAAATTTATTATATTTTAAAGAAGAACAATATAAAAACCACCTTCAAACTTATGAACACCATTAGCAGATGCCTAAAATTGGTAAAAGATCCTATTGATCCTAATTGCCACAAAGGGGTTTGTCTGGTTCCTTCTTCTTGTGGCCAAGCCTATATTGGTGAGAGTAGTTGATCAATATTAACCAACATCTAAGAGCATGTCGCTGACATTAAGCATAATTGTTCCAAAACATCATCTTTGGCTGAGCACTCCAGTAAAACCAATCATCATAATTGTAGAGAAACTATGAAAATAGGAAAACACCCTAACAACCTTAACCGCGATGATGGTTGTAGAATAAGTGATAATTGGATTCCTACTCTCACCTCTAATTCCACCTTCTCCTAGATCCTCCTTGCCTTCTTATCGCCATATTTGGCCTCCATGGTCTTCCTTATAAGTATACCAACCCTAAAACTTATTAAAATAATTTAATAAAAGAAAAATAAAAAATGAATAATTTTATAATTTCAATTTAAATTTATTTTAATTTTAACTAAACTATCAATCATTATATTCAATTCTAATTTTAAAACTTTATAAATTAATTAATAAGAATTAATAATTATATATATAATTAATAATTATATATAAAGTTTAAAAAATTTGTAACATCGTTAACAAAATATATTTCGTGAATTGTTATATATATAAATTCTCATATTGATATTCCAAACAAAATTAAAGATTATAAAAATTGTATTCAATCAATTTAAATATAATATTCATTTTAATCTTGAAATTAATTATAAATTAATTAATTATGGAGAAAAATAATAAGTTAGGTATTAATTATTATTTTATTTTTAATTATTCAATAAACTAAAATTAATTTATACAACTTATTAAATACAAAGTTTAAATTTAAAAAATTTAAGATAAATTCATTTTATTCTGGAAATTAATAAAAATTAATTAATTATGTAGAAAAATAATCAATTAGTTATAAATCATTAATAAATATTAGGTATTAATTATTATTTATTTTTAATCATTCAATAAAATTAAAAATAATTATACAACTTATTAATTACACTTGTGGAATTTCAAAGAATTTAATAATATTTAAAGGAAAACTAGATTTGAAATTTAAAACTTAAACTAAAAAATTATTAACAAAATAAAAAATTAAAACTAAAACTGAATTAAATCATGATCAAACTTGTTTTCCATTTATTTCCATTCCAATTCTTACTTTTATTTATTAAAGCTATTGAGTCTTCACTTATTCACTCATGGATCTATCATGATGATTAACCACATAGAATTGTTCGAAACATAGATTCCAGAAACATGAATATAGTCCAAAAACATGAATATAATGACTCAAGAAGATAACTGCACACAAAATTTAATTACTTTTCATAAAACATTTCAAACCTTCACTCAGCCATGGCTCATGGTGGCTAGGGTTGGGATCTGTAAATAAAGGCTATTGGTCTTCATGGATTATGAGTCTCTTGAAATAAAAACCCATGCAAAAAAAATGAACGATAGCTATAGCTTCTATGCCCAACGGATAGCTACTCACGACTTAGGATGATGCCAATATCTTTGCTCACAACGGTGACTCCTCCTAGCAGATTATGTTGTGAACTAGTTGTTATTATTAAACTAGAATTTATTACATTCTTATAGAGTTTTTTCTCTTTAACTAAAAATTGAATTGGTTGGTAGTAGACCCAAAATTTGATAGAAATATCTTAAAATACTTATAATAATAACCATGTAAAATATGGAAATGATTAACATATTCCAACCATAACATTAATGAACATCGAAAAAAATAATAAATATTTCATTAATCATTGAAGAGGATAAACCAATGTTAGATGGAAATGTAACCTAATAAATCTATATGTCATGGGTTGAAATCTTCTAGATAATGGGAATGTAATTTGTTATTTAACATTGAGATTTTATAATAATTTTGAGAACATTCATAGGTTGAAACCCTTCCCAAAGATTTCATCAATCATGGAAGAGGATAGATGGCAATATCACATAATAAATATATATATCATTACTTGAAATTTTTCTATGAAAGGAATGCAATATCTTATTCAACACGGTCTCTATTTGCATCGTATTTTACCGTAATTTTTCACTTGCTTCTTGTCTCTTGAAGATTTTTACTTACTCAAACCTTAGAGCCATGCAACATTACTCTAGTATTAGAGCCATGAAACATTAGTAAGTGCCAAATAGGACATGGTAGTCTTGAACTGTACTCATAGATGTCCTTAAAATCACGGGGCACTAGCAATTTAGTCACGTATCTATGTAAGGAAACGAGTCTCACTAGTATATATAGGATCTTTTTGGATGATGGGAGCCGAGGAGCAGTTGCGGTAATAAAGAGTGACAAGGAAAGAAGTGGTATTGGTAATAGTCTTTTGCATTCAATATAACCATCCTAGATTTATCTAACTCTGGATCTATCATGTTTGAAAATGGATAAAATTGCTCGAAGTGCAAACCTTCTTTTTAGAGTTTGGAATTTGAGGAAATGTTTGCCCCAAGAGGGATCAAATCCTTTGAGGTGCAAAACTTCTTTTTGGAGTGTGGAATTTGAGTAAAGGTTTGCACCTCAAGGGATTCGATCCCTCTTCTCAAAAAATAGATTCTGAGTTAGATGGATCTAGGTTGGTTCCAATTGAGGGCAACAATGGCACATTTTTAGATTATCATTATTATGTATATGTTTGAGATAAACTTCATCTTTTGAAATTTACATTATGTTTTCGTTTTGTGATATGACTATATCATTATCTTCATTAATTTTGTTTTTTTCTCTTGCCTTGAATGGTGTGTACGCCTTCTCTTGGATGCTTTCAGTGGTTTGTGTGTTTATGTGTTTGGATTTGGATGGTAATGTTTGTAAATGTTACAATTGTTGTTATATATTTATATATGTGTATGTAATTGTCTATTAGTAATTATTTGGTAATGAAAAAGGGAGACAATCTTGTCAACAATTTGCAAAAGGATTGATATTACACATATATTTCTTTTCATTTTAAACATCACAACTTACAATTAATAATTCTTAATAGTGTCCTTCGAGGTATTACTAAATATATTTTGACGAGTAGTTTTAATAATTTACTACACCGAGATTACTCTTGAAATCATTTGTTTCATTACTAATATTTGAAATAATTTTTTTTCCTTCAAAATATTTTGAATATTTTTTTTATCGATAGCTTGTTTTGCAAAAGTCAAGAAATAATGTAATTTTTTTTTAATGAGTGGTCAAATTTATAAAAAAATTGAAATTAATTGTTAGTTTTTCCATCTTTCATATCGATTATATGAAAATGATAGTTGATATTGTAAACCATTTAATTAGTTAACTCGAACTATTGTAGTAAACAGATACCTTGTCTCTCTTTCTCTCCAATATTAATAGGTTGAATTACTATAACACAAAAATAAACACAAATTGTCAATCATGTTTTTGTGCTTACACTAAAATAAATCTACACTATTAATCCAACCATTTTATGTTAATCTACCATCATACATTGAGTTGCATGAAATCAGAAATCATCATCTACACTGAAATCAATGCATCTAATGAACACAATTAAATAACATTAGAAAATATCTACACTGAAATAATTGGATCTAATGCAAGCAATCAAATATGATTAGAAATCAACAACTACACTAAAATCAATGCGTAAATAATATTTGAAATCAACATCTACATTGAAATCAACAAATATAGTACAAGCAATCAAATACCATTAGAAATTAACATCTACACTAAATTCAAAGCATCTAGTGCAAGTAATTAAATAGGATTAGAAATCACGATCTATACTGAAATCAATGTGAAGATGAAGTAAGTAACTTCGAGATTTGGTGCACTCATGATTAGAATGAAAACCATTAAATTCTTAGAGAGAAAAAAATATATACCCAACTTTTGGAGATGGAAATAGCTGAGGTTGATATTGTTTTACTGAGACGAAATGAGGGTGAGAAAATTCTTCATCAATGGTCATTCCATTGTCCCACACAATGCCGAGATATCAAGGAGGGGCAATCATTAGACAAACCACAAATTAAATGTATCATAAATGAGGTTTGATGGTGTCTTACCTTTCTCATTTGAGCTATACATGTAGGTCTTCTCAAATGTGTTTTGCATTTATATTGATGATGTGTTGATGTGGATTGAGATATGGTCTTCTCCAATGTGTTGGCATTTATATTGATGATGTGTTGATGTGGATTGAGATAGGGTATTGGTTAAACAAAAAAGTGGTCGTTAACTTGGATTGAAACCGATTTTTTCCTAGAACCATAATTAGCATTAGAGTTGGTTAGGCAATTATGTTCATGTATATTATGGAACCAAGAATTTTTTTAAGGGAAACACTTACATCCATGGCCTTTTATAAGATTGAAGACAAGTGGGAAGCCACTCAACGGTGTGCTTGACGATGATGCAAAAATATGCTAACATCGATTATGGATGGCTTTCTCAGAGGCTTACATGATCCATGATAGAAGTGCATAAGTTGATGTTATGTTATTAGTGATTATGGGCAGATTCCATTTAAAGGTGTTGACAATATTGCCCCTAAGACTAACAATGTTCTTATTCTCACATGAAATTAAATTTTAACATAAACCAAATAATGACTCATATTTCATTTCAAATTTTCATAAACAAGTATTACCTTAAACATAATTATCATCCTAATGCATTTATTTTAATAATTTTTTTCTACAAAAAAAAGTATTATTTGATTAAAATAATACTAAATATTTTAGTAATTTCTTCCCTAGTTATTATAAAAATTCAATATTTTCCAATAAATTTATTATAAAAAAGTTTCACTAAAATCTAATCTCTTTGTCAAAAGAATATTTTTAAAAACTTTACTATCCATAATATATATCTAACTTTTTCTTAAGTTAATAATTTATTTTACATAAGTTGCCATATCAATAGCAGCTATTTTTACAAATATATTACTATGAAGTTTTATTATGCCCATACTTGTCCCCCTTATTGGAATTGATTACTTTAATAATTTTGCTAATTAATGAATGATCTAAATTAAAATATTCTAGTATATTCTCTTCATCAACACTCCATCAAGAAATGGAACTGAAAGTAATAACTTCCTTGCACATCTAAATCATGTTTTTAACCCCTATTTAAAATAATATTTTACCAAACTATGATTAAAAATTCAGTGTTACTATTGTTTGTCACCACCTATGAGCATTAGGTAAAAATGGAAACAATTATGAAGATTAAGGAAAATGGATATAAAAATAAAAAATACATGGAAACATGGCTATGTATGTTAAAATATGTGCATTACATTACAAAATGTGTAAGTTGCAATTGGAATGGCACGATTCCCATGAGCTACTCCCATTACTATTTGTGCCAACTGGCTTTGATCGTGCGTTTCCCATGGCACACCTCCTGTTGTGTGTGGCAAATGGTTTTGATACGCACACTAACACTACCAGAGAAATGGATGCAGATAACTATTCAAGTAAGCTAATGAACATTTCTTGGTATGAAATGGAAGACTCATAGGGTAGAAGCTTGAAACAGGGGGCCCTATTATATAAAAAAGTTAAACATTGTTGCAACGACTACATGCACTTTGTTATGGTAAAGATTATTGATCAAATAGTGAACATAATATTATGCGAGCGTGTTTTTGCAGTTAATATGGATTTTGTAACAACTAGGGTTTCATTAACAACAAGAGAAGTGTATATGGATTTTGTAACAACTAGGGTTTCATTAACAACAAGAGAAGTGTATATGGTATGCAAGGCTACAAACAGTTATTCTCACCACTTGGTTTTGGCTACGATAAAGGCCTGGTATCATTTATAGTTCTTTTATGATCAAGTTTCTCTACTGAAGAACTATCAGATTTCCTTTGTATCTCCGATTTAGGTTTTTAGTTTTAGAATAATGGTGAAATGATTTAATCATTCTTAATAAAAAAATTTAAATAGGTAATATTAAAATAAATTGGTCCTCTGCAGTTCTGGTTCGACACCCCTACACATTTCCAAGATCATGTCCATCGCCTCCTCCAACCGATTGATTAAAGTTGTAAAAGTGATATGACTACTACAGTCTACCCTACACCTTATGATCTTCACGATCGAATTCCACCCCGAATGGCTAAGGAAGCCATTTATGAATATGTGGGAGAGAGTGAACAATTTTCGATTATCTCACTGGATATTTTCTAAGAGGTTGCAAAAAAATGTTATTTTGACGGTTTGATATTATTACTTTTGATTATTCTATGTGGTAGTTGTGAAGCTTCATTATTTATTTAATTTAAATTCCAATTTGTATTTTATGATTGAATTTGGTGATTTATAATATGAAAAATTTGATAGCAACTATACACATCTCATTTTATTTTTAAAAATTGTGAATAAATGCTGACAATCAAATTTCGCTGTATGTAGTATGTAAATTAGATTTAAATTATGTCCATTTTAATTGAATTTTTGTTTAAAGTGAAATAAGATAGAGTAAATTATTTGAATGAGAATATGGTTTAAAATATATATTCATTTTTTTCAAAAATTACAGATTTAATAAATATTAGTAGTCAAACAAATATAAAAGCATTAAGAACATCTATCCTTAGAAATAAAAATTTCAGTTCATTGTAAAATTAAATTATAATTACAAACATGTACCTTCTTATAAAACTTACAAATTATAATCCAAAGAAAGATGCACTAACTACCCAAAAACATCTTTAAAAAAAAATAAAGAAAAGTTTTTTGTTCTTTCGTTAACCTATCATTTATTTTTTTGTCTTGTGTTAATAATAAACCATAGGAGAATTAATATATACAATTTTTATATAGTTTCTTATGGGAAAGGACATATTTCCATCCACAATGGTTAAGTAAATTGTTTGTGGATAAGGTGAGAGAGAATGAACCTGTCATATAATATGTATAAGAACATTGATCCTTTGTCCCAAAAAGATTTATTTATATTATTTTAATACTATGCATAAAAATAATAATTAATACACAGATGCATAACATTAGGCATAAAACAGTACATTATGTACTTCATCATTTAAATATTTGTACTTTACCATGTTAGCTATAACCTGACCTACCATGTTTTAGA
>APFE031213543.1:0-28256 GCA_000404065.3 Pinus taeda
CATTTATTTTTCGAGACTCATAATATACCACCTGTCCATCCTACATAAGGAATCCACCAAGCCCTCTCTTGCAATCATTTGTGCATACCACAAATTCCTTGTTTGGATATGCAATCTGTAGCACTTGTGCATGTGTCAACAACTACTTAAGCTACTCAAAGATAGCTTTACACTCTTCTGTCCATTCAAATGTATTACCTTTCCTCTAAAATGATGTGATAGGATAAGAAATTTGTGAGAAGTTCTCGATGAGCTTCCTATAACAACCATCCAGACCCATGAAATATATCACCTCATCCACACTCTTAGGAGCTACAGACTCCATGATGGTTCTCATCTTCCCTAGATCTACTGCAATGCCCTCCTTGGAGACAAGATGCCCCAAGTAGTGTACCTCAGTATCAAAAGAAACTATACTTGCTGAGCTTAGCATACAACTAATTCTCTCTCAACAAACTCAACATTGCTGCTAAATTCTCAGCATGCTCTTCCTGATTTTTAGAATATACCAACATGTCATCAATGAACACAATAACAAACTTATCCAAATATGGATGCAACAAACTATTCATCAAACACATAAATGTAGCTGGAGTGTTAGTTAAGAAAAATGGAACTACAACAAACTCATAATGCCCATACTTTGTCCAGAACATAGTCTTTTAACTATCCTCTTCTTTGATGTGTATCTAATGGTATCCAGATCTCAAGTAAATATTCGAGAACATTGCTGCTACCTTCATCTGATCGAACAAGTCATTAATCCTCGACAAAGGGTACATGTTCTCGATAGTCACTTTGTTCAACTTCCTATAGTCAATGCATAGTCTAAGAGTACCATCTTTCTTCTTCACGAACAATACCGGTGCGCCCCAGGGTGATACACTTGGCCTAATGTATCCCTTGTCCAACATTTCAACTACAATTTTAGCTCAACCAACTCAGGCGTGATCATCCTATAAGCTAATTTTGATGCTGGAGATGCCCCTAGCACTAACTCAATAGAAAATTCCACTTCCTTGTGAGGTGGAAACTCTGTAATGTCCTCAGGGAATACATCCTGAAAATTTTGCAAAACTGGGTACCTACTCAACACATATTCATCCTTAAACTCCTTACCCTTATCACTAGAAATGTGTGCTACAAATAACATACACCCTTTCCTCTGCTACGCTTTTCTTTCATAACTGTCGCCATCCTCACTGATGTGGCTTTCTTCTTACCCTACAAGACTCTTGGTTCCCCATTGTCATTAATACACTCAATAGCTTTATCATAACACTATACCTTGGTTCTATGAAGATAAAACCAATCCATGCCCAACAACATATAGTACGATCCTAATCACTTCTTTGTACTTGTAGCCAACTACAATAACCAAGACCCTGCATGCAATTCCTTACTCAAACTACACTTATCCACCAAGTGAGGAATAACATAGCTATAATTATATCCAGGGTCAATCAAAATAGAAATAACTTGATCACAAATCTTACCATTCATCTCAATGATAGATCCTTGGTGTTCTACCTGTCAATTGTCCATTGCTGCATAGATATGAGGAATGCTTTGCCCAACATCCCCAACAGTCTGTACCTCCTGTGAACTATATATCTGAGGCCTACCACCCTGATTCTATATAAAATTTATCTTAAGGTGTTCCTTGTCACATGTCCAACACTAAAACCAACCAATAACCACACCTCTATGTTGTTGTTGCGACTCATGTCCCTCTCTAGCTGCATTAAACTTCTTTTGCGATGCCACATTCTCGTTTCATGTACATGCTGAGGCCTTTTCCTCTTAGGCTTCCATTTACCTTTACCTTGGTTGAAGCTTCAAGATATTGGTTTGAGTGCATCTAAGGGTATGGTTAATCCTCCTTGGTTGAAGCTTCAAGATATTGGTTTGAGTACTACTCTTTAAACTTAGTAGTATATTAAAGAGCTATAATATAAGGAAGAAATTTGTCTGTAGGGCCCTTTAAGCCCTAATACTTAATGCTCCAATGTTGGAAACCCTACTTCTTACAACAAAGATGTGAAATTTCTACACATTTGTTAATATTAAAATTTTTAGCATTTTGTTAGCTCAATATTATTCAACCTAGACTATAACTTTGTAGGAGTATAACAAAAGAGTATAAGTCGATCCACCATCATGCATGTTTCATGATGATTGTAGTTTTACCTACCCTAGTTGTATTATTGAATGATGAATTAATTACATTCATACAACTCTCCAATAAGCCTTTTTGTGTGGACCCAATCATCCCTAATCTTCATTCATTGATTTACTTCTCCCATCACTTGTTCCCATTGACATCTAAAAAATACCACATTGCTTTCCAAGAAGAATATTATACAAATTTCCAAAACTAACTTGTCACTATTGAAGCCAAAAACAAAAAAAAAAATGACATCACTTCCTCATTAGTTACCCTTAATTCAAAGATTTACTTAGTTGATAAACCCAAGGGGCCCAATTCCCATGAGAAAGCACTACACCATGAAGATGTTTCATCATCCCATTTTTACTCCTTTTCTTGATATCCACGCCTTCCTAAAGTAGATTTGAATACATTTGATGGCCTTGCATTTGCATGGGTGTCCTATATTTAGATCCAGAGTGTGGGTAATAGTGGCAATGGAACAAGAATTTCCACCATGGATGTACTTCTTGGACTTGATTTTTTTATCTTTATGAATGCTTTGACATTGATAGTCATCGTTTGGGCCATTTGACCAAGCTTAAACAATCAAGTAAAACTAAAGACTACATCACTGCTTTCAAGTAATTAGATTTTTTCATAAAAGGCATGTTAGCCACCTTTTCCCATGAATGTTTTATAAGTGGTCTCAAGGATGAAAATTGTGTTTATGTTTCAATGGTTTTCCCTTGTAATTAGTTTGAAGCTACTCGATGATCTAAAGAAACATAATATATGATCCATTCTCCACTAAAAAATGGTAGAATGACCACTTAACCCTAATTAAAATGGCAAAATGACAACTTAAAAGGTAATTTATACAACTATGATGATTCATGGTCAATTTAATGAGTTTTTATTTTATGGGGTGAATAATATAAACTTCAAAAACTGGAGTTTACATATAGGATCACAAAATTCAAGTCAATCACTCACAATGTAACACCCTCCTACCACACTTACCCAAGCTTATCGGTCCACTAGGGTACTATGATATGATTCAACCTCCTATATCACCTTAAGGAAGTGGAACTGACAAACCAAAACCAAATTGACGTTCCTCAAGAGCCACAAGACCCACAAACTAGTCTAGGTGCCCAAGCCCTGAGTTAACTTAGCCTGCATCCCAGTAACTGTAGACTTTTCCACTATGTTCTGTGCCAACGACCCCAAGATCTAAGCCACTTTTTTATCGCTAGGATCGACCTCTGCCTAGAACTTGATGAAACTCTAAAAAATGATAAATAGTAAGGGGACAAGGCCTTTATTTTCTTCAATTTCCATTATTTTTCATTCATTTTCCTCCTCACATGCAATATGTTGCCTTTCACCTTCCTATTCTCCATTTTTTCATTATTTTCATAATTAAAAGGCCAATTATTTCCAGTTTTCCTTTCCAAAGCCTTTCCCATTTCCTTTCCGAAGCCTTCGTAATTTCCTTTGCCAATTTCCCTTTAGCCCTAAGAAACCAAATGAAGACCCAATAGGATGTTTTTCCCAGCATTTAGCTTGGAATACGTGTCTCATGACCTTGGTATTATTTTGCCATGATTAACTTTATTACATGGATTTTTAACGTAAGGCTATGACAAACCCCTTCCCCTTAGGGGAACACCATCCTTGGTGTTCAATGACACCTACAACCAGCAAAACAGCTGAAAGACAAAACATACTGCCCATGGAACATTATAACTTAGCTCAATTTGGTATTTACAATGAACAACCTGCTGAAAAGAAATACCATGAAGACAAACATAACGACAAGACAACCATACCACTTATTGGAGCTTTATAATATATCTCATGGAAATATTTACATCCATATACATATATGCATATGCCAAAACTGCTTTACCTCAACTGTAAAATAAGGAAGGATACGTTGCTTGCATCTGATCAACCATCTCCCATGTAGGTTCATCGGGTCCAAAGTGCTTCCACTGCACTTTAACCTGCTCAGTCCAGAGCATGAGCATATTTCTCCGCAAAATTCACTAAGGTTCCAGAAGGAATTCTCCTTTTGGATCCACCTGCAATATAGACCAATCAATAACATGCTCAACATCATTTACATATATTTTAAGCAATGAAATATGGAAAACATCTTGGACTTTCATTTTCAGAGGTATTGCAAGTCGATAGGCCACCGGTCCAATCCTCTTAAGGATCTCAAAAGGCCTACAATACTGAGGTGCTAGATTCGCAGATGGCCTAATCCTCAAGGAGATCTTCTTGGGATTGATGCACAAATACACATGTTCCCCAACCCGAAACTCCTTAAATGCCCTGTGTTGATCTGCATAACTCTTTTGTATGTCCTATTGTACCTTTACATTCTTCTTTATAACTTGAATTTCATGTTGCAAGTCTACCAACACTTCTGGTCCCATAAATAATCTATTCGCTAGATCACTCTAGATGATGGGAGTATTAAAACTCTGTCCATGAAGTGCCTCAAACAGACTCATCCCAATGACTCCTGATACCCATTGTTGTAAGAAAACTCAACCACTAGAAGATACTCTTCCCACTTCCACTACTGATGCATCACATACATCGTCAAGATATCCTCCAACATCATGTGGAGCCTCTTTGTTTGTCCATCTCTATGCGGATGATAAGTTGTGCAGAAAGCCAAATCTATACCAACCCTAAAAATAACTCTTTCTAGAACTTGGAAGTGAAATTGGCATCTTTCTTCAAAACAATATTCTTTTAAACACTATGAAATCTCACTATATCTCTGATGAAGACTTGTGCTACCTCACTAGACAAATTAGTATATTGCACTGGAATGAAGTGTGCTACTTTTTTCAACCTTTCCACCACAAACATGATGGAATCATGTCACTTAGATATACTTGGAAAACCTATAATTAAATACATGGATGTAGCACCCTCCTCCCACATCTACCCATGAAACTAGCCAACTGGGGTCAACATGAGACGAGAGGCTACTATGATTGGATTTGACCTCCTATGTGACTTCTATGTTACTATTGTGACTCATGCCACTGTCTAGCAGCATTAAACTTATTTTTTTGTCCCACATTCTCTTTTCATCTACATGCTGAGGCCTTTTCCTCTTAGGTTCCCATTTACCTTTACCTTTGTCTTTTCCCTTCCATCCTTGCTGAGATTCATTCTTACGCTTTAATTGTTCCTATAAATGCTTCAATTTCCCAATAAATTCCTCAAGTGACCGAGACTCATCATACTGAATCCGATCTCTAAATGCTAATGGAAAACCATTGGAAAATCATTGAAGCTTATCCTTCTCATCTGTAAGATACGATACATACCTCAATAGCTCGAGAAACTTGGTTGTGTACTCTTCCTCTATCATTGATACAATCTTTAGGTCATAGAATCCTTTAGCCTTATTGTCATAGTACCTATCTAACAAGTACTTCTTCCTAAAAATCCTTTTGAATTCCTGCCAACTCAGGTCATCTGTCTTGATGTCTCTTACTTGTTTAACATCTTCTGACTAGATATCCACTTTATTGTTCAAGCTGAATATAGTTATTATGGCCTTCATGTTATCTGTGTACTCATGCAACTCAAATAATTTTTTCATCCCAAGTATCCAAGGATCTTCATCTTCCAGCTTTTTCACATCTCTATTAAAAGTAGGTGGTTTTATCTCTTAAATTCATCTGGCAATTATCCCCTATCAATCCTCCTGTAAGGATGATAACGATGACGATCATGATGTCTAACAGTACTAGAACTAGAATAATACCTCTACTCATCGCCCCTCCTACCTGTAGTGTCCAACAACCTGCCATCTCTCATTTTATCAGATTTATCTGACCTGTGTCTACCAGGAGACCTACTACCATATGCCCCATTAGTTTTTTCCTCCTGTCCATGGTTGATCCAAGGCGGTGCTTGATGTTGCAAGTATGACAAACTCTTGTACCTATATGGTCCAATCATTATCTATCTTACAACTCCTTATCTCTTACTTCAAGTTCCTCAATGTATCTGCCAAATCATAAGTGTGCCCTGCACCACACTACTCATCTGATGCATAGGGAGATTCTATGTAGTCTACCACCTTGGTAGCCATTTGATATTTTTCCTGCAATGAATAATATGTCAAATAAACCAAATCACAATAAATCAGCATACCTTAGTATATCTCGGGGAGTATACCTTGTCTACAAGATCACCAAATCAACGTGATACATGTATAACATAATCATAACTGAACATAGGCATACACAAATAAATGTATCAACACGTAAACATCACTCTAGTTAGGGTCCAGTCTTCAATGCAAGGCCTTATAAAAAATGCATGTTATGACCTCATGCATGACAACAAACATTACTCCATTGTACACATTGCTAGATGAAACCAACAATATGTATAAGAAATGCCTAACTAACTACACATACACATAAATGCATGTATTCAAGCATTAACGATCAATTCTTGTAATCAACCTACAAGACTGATACATGTAATCAAAATATTCAAGAATGTAACCTAACATACAAGGATGTAAGTATGTGACATAAAATCAACTAGTAAGAAACATGTAACAATATTTAACAAATCACATACTCATGACAAACGCATTTCACACAATGAACATCAAATTCTTGGTGGCAACATTACTACAACCATAATCAACCATCAATCAAATGTAACAAGCACACAGAATGCAAGTGTAAGGGACACACACATAATTGATATGCGTGCATGACCAACACACACTGCCCATCCAGTCCGAGGGGTGAGCCATGCTCTGATACCACTTTGTAACACCCTCCTCTCACATCTACCCAAGTAACTAGCCAACCAGGGTAAACATGAGAGGAGAGGCTACTATGATTGAATTTTACCTCCTATTTTAACTTAAGGAAGTGATATCAATGGAAACATCACACAAAGTCATCCATGCTTGGAATATGGCACGAGGGTGATTGGCTGAAGAGAGACTTGGCTTAGCTAATCTATAGCTGGGCGGAATGTGGTAGTCCCATCTTTAGCTGGTTTTTGCAATAATTAATGAGAAATTGTTTCACTTGGTTTTCATGTGTAAATGTATTGGTTTATATGTCAATTTTATGGCTGATATATTTATGGTATTTCTGTTGTTACTATGTTGGTTATATATATGTTTTTTTTCAACAACTATGTATGGCTCTTAGTATGTTTTTAATTGTAAATGAATGGACAATGTATCTATGACCTAATAGATGATAATGTAAAAAATGACATGAAGGAACAATAGTTTTGAGTGATTCTGAGATAATTATGAGATCCTTATGCTTAATTCTGTTGTTTACACCTATAGATTACATGTTGGTGATATGTTTGACGAAATGCTTATCATGGCTAGTAGGGGTCTAGTGAAGGACTTGTTGAAGTATTTGCTTTATCATCATTGTTTCCCTGTTATTTTACTACTCTTAAGATATCATTTCATTCTGGGCAGTGACCTAGGCTCTGGGCTGGAAAAATAGGTTCAAATCCCAGGGATGCTGACATAAAATTGGACAAATGATTCCTTGGATGTTGGTTTGTAGGCCCGTGAGAGCGTCGAGAGGGAAAGTGATAAAAAAAATCAGTGGGACCGAGGGATAGACTACCTGAAGTGTTGGTATGGTTCTCAGGGGTCCTGTAGCTAATGTGGAAGGTCTATATGTTATGTTTTCGTTGATTCCATTTCCTTAAGGTCATATAGGAGGTTGAATCCAATCATAGTAGCCTCTCGTTGCATGCTTAGCTTTGTTGTTTGAGTACTTGGGTAGATGTGGGAGGATGATGTTACATCATATCTCTCACTTGACAAGCATTAATTTAGGCTCGTGGAAAAAAAAATTGCTCAAAAGGAAGGGATCAATTATGAGGATACTTTTTCCCCCACAACAAAATGGGCTTCCATCCATACTATATTTTCCTTGGAAGATCAAAATGGTTGGAAAGTCCATCAAATGGATGTAAAAACAGATTTCTTGAATGGAGATATGAAATATAGGAATTTTATGTCTCAACCAAAAGGATTTGTTGTGAAGGGTCAAGATCACAAAGTATGGAAGCTTGTCAAATCCTTGTTTGACCTTAAACAATCACCGCGAGCCTCTTATGCGAAATTTACTGAGCATCTTCTGAAACTCAATTTCACACACTATGAGCTTGATGATGCAAGTTTGTTTGTAAATAAAGTGGGGAAAAATAATGCTATATCTCGTCGCGTATGTAGATGAACTTCTGATTACAGGGAAAAATGAAAATTTCATTGCATCGATGAAGAAGGATTTGAGGAAAGGTTTTGCAATGATAAATTTGAGATATGTTCACTACTGTCCTTGTATTGAAGTAACATAACATCTGAAGTTTATATTCCTCTTTCAAAAGAAGTACATTGGAGACTTGTTGAAAAATTTTGGCATGGTTAAGTGCAATCCTTTGACTACGCCAATGGAACATAATTTAAAGCTCACGTCCATTGAAGTTAAAGAATTATAGGATGCAACAAAGTACAGATAACTCATAGGAGGTCTCAACTACCTGAATACTACTAAATCGTACATTTCATTTGTTGTTGGAATCCTATATAAGTTGATTTAAAAGCCTTGTGAGGGTCATTGGTCTACTACACAAAGACTTCTAAAGTACTTAAAGGGAACTCAAGGCTTTGGATTCATGTATATACAAGTGGATGCCTTCATCTTGATTAGATACTCTGATTTAGATTTTGATGGAGATAAAGAAACTGGTGTATCTACTTTAGATTATGCTATGAATTTTGGATTAGGAGTTGTCTCCTGGAGGTCACAAAAATAATCAGTTCCACCAGGTTCCACAATTGAGGCAAAATATGTGCCAACACCTGAAGCAACAAAGGAAATTGTATGGCTCCAGAAAATTATGGAAGATTTGCAGGAGAAACAAGTGCATTCAACTCCTCTTTTGATTGACAACACTTCTGCAATAAAGTTGGCCAAGAACCCAAAGTTCCATGATCAAACTAAGCACTCCAATACAAAGTATCAGTTGATTCAACATCAAGTTGAGACCAAGACTATCTACCTATGAAATTGTTTCACAACTAGGTAAATTACAGACATCTTCACCAAAGCAGTTGGAAGTGGAAAGTTTGAAAGATTCAAAATGATGCTTGGACTCACCAATATCCCTTCAGATTAAGGCATGGAATGTTGACACCTAATCCCAAGGGATTCAAAAATTCATGTTAATATTGTAAACAAAAAAATAAAGAGGCATTAGAAGATGAATCCCAATGGTCTCCCTCTCCTTGTATATATCCATGTTTTCTCTTAATGCAAAAGAAATTCATTTAGAGTTACAAACACAAACATGGACTCACATTATGAGGGAGGAGTTGTCACCTAATGTTATATTTAAAAATAATAAAATAATACTTTCATTAACAAATTTGAAAATAGTAATAACTAAACAAATCAATGTTCCCAAAAATAAAATGCTTCAAATTTCACCTTAATTTTACATCAACATTATTTGGAGAAATAAATTAATTAAAAGAAAAAAATAATTTGACTTCTTAGTATGAGGGAATATGTACTTCTTCACTACTTAATTGACTTAATATGGAGTTAATAGATGGCATGTAAAAATATTATTATTAAGATTATATGATGTATAATTAATTTTAGATTCCAATTGACATTCAATTTGTAAAAGAAAAATATATTAGTAACAAAAAATTAGTGTCAACCATACATAAAAATTCCATATTAAGTAACACACTTTTCTATCAATTTTACAAAGATAAAAGTAAACTAATTTAAATAATTTTTCTTTTCTTATATTTTCACTTTCCATTGTCATTTATTCCATTCTCAATATGTAATATTTAAAAAATATCAATAATAGAAAAAATTAATGTGAGGTATAAATAAAATATCTCAATATGCATGTTCAATAAATTTTTTTAGCACCATATATTTATGGAGAGAGAAAGAATGAGAAATTTCATATTCTATTAATAGGTCTTTCTAATGTAAGATAAGAGGGAGATTCCTTCAATATTTAATAAGAAAACTAATTCAATGTGTTTGTATATATATATATAGAAAGAAAGAGATTGATTATATCCTATAAATATATGTTTTTTAACTCTTACCAAATATGAGGGAACATGTATTAGTATTTTAATATGAAAATATGAATCATAAATTTTTAAACTAGCATAAATCCATTTTAATATTTTAACAATGGATTTACCAAGAATCTAGAGGAATAAAATTTCTTGAAGTGCAATTTTTTTCTCAAGTTTTACACTCAAAAGAAGTTTGTATTTTCATAAATTTGATCTCTATTAGTGCTTGGTAGATGAGAAATTAAGATAAATATATGTTAGTTTATAGTAATTTATTCATTTATTTTAATTAAGATTATTTTTTTACTTTTAAATAAAATATTAATTACTTAACACTTTTATAATAATACGATATTTTTCTGTTAACTTATATAAGTGACTAAGAGGAAAGATGGTTGTACTCTCCATTTAAATTTAATTTCTACAAATCACATGAGATCCAAACTCAAAAGTATTTCTATAAAGTTTTATCAAGAAGGAAAAATAAAAATAAAAACTCTATTTCTCTATTTGAAAAAAGAAGGAACCATGATCAAGGGGATTTTCCTCGAGCATAACTTTAGGGAAGCCTAACCTAGGACTAGTCTACATGTTGAATGTATAAACCATTTGTCCAACATTGTAACCCCACAATTAGTTATGACCCTTTTCAAATTAAGAATATTTAAGAATTTTCATATACATATATTAATTAAATTGAATATATGTTAGATTTAATTTACAAATAATTTGTTCAATATTTATTTAAAGGAATCATTTTTTATGGATTTATTAATAGAGCTTAACAAGACATTTAGGAAAATTGATTCCACTAAAGGCTAACAATATTTGTACAAGGGAAATCCAAGCTATAAAATCACTTCCTGTTACCCAAAAATATCAAGAAAATTGAACTCATAACCTCTTGAAAACAAAAAATGCTTTCACTGTAAAAACTCAAACTTCAAATTAAAAAAATATTATTGGATTAAACTCTTTTATTATTAATCATAAAAATGAATTATGGAAGATTTAAATTAAAATAATAATCTAAAAAAATATTATTCAATTAAACTCTTTTATTATTAATGATGAAAATGGATTATGGAATATTGAAATGAAAATAATAATCACGGCAACCCAAAACTTATTATGGAGGGTATTAAAGATTATTAACTCTGGGTGGAGGTGATTCAAATTAGATAAATTATGATGTTTACCCATTAATCCTACTTACGAGGAATAGAGAGCGTTAAAACGGAGGTGGTTTGGGTGGTGTCTCTCCACAAGTGAAGCCTTTTATGCCAAATATAGCGTGTTATTGGGTGTCGGTCTAAAAACTGGGCGACACTAATGGTGGACCAAGGCTGGTATGAAACCGAAGGAAGGATATATATATAAAGGAGGAATCCACGTTCTAAGCCAGAAATACACTCGTATTGTCAAAGTGATAACCGAATGCTTCTACTCCAGCTCGGGGATTCTCACGCCATAGCCAGCTTCTTCAGTGTAACAAGCGAAATGGAGCCGGGCGGGCGAGAAAAAGAAACACAAGCACAAGCACAAGCACAAGCACGGGCAAGACGACCGACAGGGCTTATGAATCTTGGCAATACATGCTATCTCAACAGTGTGCTTCAGTGTCTCACTTACACACCTCCCTTGGCAGAACATTGCCTCGGCGCCAATCCACATTCTGCTTCCTGCAATATATCGTCTAAGAATGACTGCCCTTTCTGCTTGCTGGAGAAACGCATCGTGAGGTCTCTCTGCAACACTGCCCAATCATGCGACTCTCCTCGTGAAATCACAAACTCTCTGAATCTCTTTGCCAAACATTTTGTGAAAGGAAAGCAGGAAGACGCCCACGAATTTCTAACTTGTGTGATTGGAGCCTGCAACGACGTGTGCACTGGGCAGTGGAAGCAGCAGAGAGTACGTGAAAAAGATGGCGGAGATGAAGGGATTATTAAAAGCATCTTCGGCGGTGTAACGCAATGTCAAGTGAAGTGCATTTTCTGCGGAGGTCAGTCGAACAATAAGGAAGATATTATGCACCTGAGCCTTCCATTAACAAACGCTGTAACTTCCTTGGAAGAGGCGCTCTCTTGTTATTTTGCATCACAGTTGCTGGAAGATGGGGATAAGGTTTATAGATGCCAAAATTGCAAAAACTTAACGCCAGCCCAAATGCAAACGTCAATTTTCAAACCTCCCAACGTTCTGGTCATTCAACTCAACAGATTTGCTATGGATGATTATGGTTCTAGCATTAAAATAACTCGGAATATTAGCTTTAAACAACGCTTGGGACTTGATAATTATTTGTCTGCAGGTGCTGACCAGGAGAAGTATAATATTAATACGGACTATTATATTCTATTCGCCACCATTATCCATTCAGGATTCTCCCGGGACTCTGGGCATTATTATGCCTATGTGAAGAACCTGGAAGATGATAGCTGGCATTGCTGCAATGATGCGAATGTCTCTCCTGTCTCCGAACAGGAGGTGTTGTCAGATCAGCAAGTCTACTTGTTATTTTTTATTCGCAAAGAAACAGGCTTAAAATCCTATAGTGACTTCAATGGTGCTGCTGCAGTGCCCACAACTGTACATGATGATGTTATTGCATCAGCTGGAGATACCGAAATGCAAGATGATTTTGCAGACTGTAACCGCGAATTAGAATTAGAAAAGGATGATGATATAACTGCAGATCATGGGGACTGCATTAAAGATGTTTTCACAGATTCTAATGATAATTGTTTCGCAGCTCATCAGAATTGTAGAAGAATTGATATTTCCAGTAAGGATAAATTCGAATTCGAATTTTATTTGAAGGATGAACATATTTTTGCGGCTAAGGATGTCGTAGAAGTCGATTTCAAACCTCAGGATAGCGTTGGAGATTCGGAGATTCTCAAAGTTGAATTAAATGAGTACGTGGAAGATGAATTCGAGGATTGGGAGATTCTCGAAGTTGAATTAAATGATGAGTACGTAGAAGATGAATTCGAGGATTGGGAGATTCTCGAAGCTGAATTAAATGAGTACGTAGAAGATGAATTCCAGGATTGGGAGATTCTCGAAGCTGAATTAAATGAGTACGTAGAAGATGAATTCCAGGATTGGGAGATTCTCGAAGCTGAATTAAATGAGTATGTAGAAGATGAATCTTAGGGTTGGGATATTATTAAATGAGTATGTAGAAGATGAATCTCAGGGTTGGGAGATTCTGGAAGCTGAATTAAATGAGTACGTAGAAGATGAATTCGAGGATTGGGAGACTCTCGAAGTTGAATTGAATGAAGAGAGAAAGGGCATTTACCTTTCAAATTGAATCATTTTTAGGTTTTTATTATTCCCTTTATTTCACCCCTTGTGCTCCCTTGGTATAAAATTGCCCATGTGTGGAATATATTTTCCACTTGGTGTATGTGTGTCTATACTTTTGAAAGCAATGTAGGGTATTGAAGTAAAAAAGGAAGGTAATTGGATTTTCTCCCTGAAAGGTGTGTAGTGTTGAAAGAGAAATATTTTGCATTTTAGCATCTAATGTTGTTTTTGTGATGGGAGGAGTTATTTTTCTTTGATATTTTAACTTGTTTTAGGTTTTAAAGGAGCATCTTCTTTTTTTTAAGGGTGTTTTTGGAGATTTGAGAAAGTTGTTGTTTTCATAATTATATTGTTCTTTAGATTGACATTGTATAGGGGAAGTAGAAGACTTAGGCCTTTTGTTTGCAAGAGAGCTTGATGTTAGTGTCAAGTAGTTTTGTGGTTGACTTTGTTCCTTCTCTTCTTGTGAATGTTCTAAGGTATGGCCTTTTTAATTGAAAATTAGAAAATTAGTGAATAAATTCATGCAACAATTGATATAAAATTAGTTGTATTCTTGATAACTGAGGGAAAAACTTGAGGAAATGTTTGCACCTAGAGAGATTTGATCCCTATGGTCCCTTAATAGATCTGGAGTCAAGATGGATCTAGGCTAGTTCTAGTTGTGCGGAGTCACACAAAATTTGCTCAATATCTAAGTTCAAGTTTTGTAAATAACCCTTATTATGATTTTGTAAACAAAGCTTGTTATGATTTTTTACATCTTCATTTATTACAAACATATGTATTTCCTTATCAAAAGGCTCTTTTGTGGAAGAATCTAAGGATCTATTTGTACAAGTCATGAGTAACTTCCAATCTTCCAAAGTTGGATTTGCATTTCTAACATTCATCAACAAATTACAAAAACATTTTTTTCTCATTGCTTTGTCCATCTTGCTGAAACTCGGTGTCAAGGGTCACAACTTTTGTGAATGAATTCCATAATTATTTTATGAGACCTGCAAATGCATATATAGGTTTATCAATAATAGGTGGTAATTGTCCCAAATCACCAACCAATATAACTAACCTCCCACCAAAGAAAGTGTTAGCATTTTCTATGAAAGCTTGCTGAAGTCTAGAGTCAATGTTTTTTAGCAAATTTCTTCCAATGAAACTCATTTCATTTATTAGGATACATTTGACATGCTTCAATTCATCTTACAAGGTCATTAAACCTGGTCCCCAAAGACATGTTACATCTTTTATTGGGATTTGAAGTGCAAAATGAATTGTTGTTCAAGATATGTTAAAAGTTTCAACCCTTGTAGGAGCTAAAATAAGAAGTGGGCTCTTCTGGGGAAGAGCCTCAATCTCAAGAGCCTTTCTAATAGCTCCAATCAAATAAGACTTTCATGTACCTGCATTTCCTTGTATATCATAAGTAGCATTTCCTTGTATTATCATAAGTAAAGTATCAACCCCTCATCTATAATGGTTAAGGATAATATCAAATAATATTCATTGTTTAACTTCTTGGTATTATCATAAGTAAAGGATCAACCCCTGATCTATAATGGTCAAGGATAATATCAAATGCTATTCTTTGTTTAACTCCCAAACTTCGAATGTTGGTAAGTATGAATCTTATTAAACTTTTTCTTTTGAGATATGAAATGACTAGCACAATTAGAAGTTTCCTCAGCCACAAAATTTTTGCTCCAGTTATGCATAACATCACTATCCTTATGTCCAACATCTCAATCTCATTATAATTTATAAATTTATTCTTATATAATCCACATTATAATTTATAAATTTATTCTTATATAATCCACAAATGATCTCCTACTCATTTTTCCTAGAGTTTGTAGGTGGATCTGGAACTTCTATTTCATCAAATTCAACTGTTTGAATTGGAGGTAATGGATTACAATCAACATGCCATGGATTGTATCGAAAGTTTTCCTAGTTATGCACTATTTCCTCACTTATGTGACCTATATCTCTATGAGATCATGAAAGGTCTTTTATAATGTCAACTTCCACCAACAAAATTCTACAAACTTGTCATCTTCATGATTAGGAATTGAATTATAATGAGGAAAAACTTGTATAATAGCCACATTCTTTGGTTCTCTCCATTTATCCCCAGGTTGACATTTGTTGTATGACCAGGATTTTGCCACATCTATCAATGGAAGGTGTTCAAGATGGGTAGGTCACTTGGTATATGCATCAATAAGAGAATTATCATTGTCATTGTTATATGTATCAACACACACTTGTTTGAAAAGCTTCAAATCAACATTTAGAGGAAACTCTAAAAGAAAATGGCATGTCTCTTTTTCATCTATATCTCCGTCAACAATGGATTCACATAACACACTCTTATATGCATGCACATGTTGTTGGTTCAATTGGATTTTGAATAAAGGAAACACACATCAACATATCATGAAATGTTTCTGATCCTTTTTCAGAGTATTTTTTTATGTAATTAATGACCACAAGCTTTGAAAGATCAAGTTGCCAATCTATATTAGCCCTCCACATCATTAACGTTTCAAGATTATGTGTATTCAATCTATCATCATTTCTTCTTGGTTCATACTTTTTTTCTCAATTCTCATCAAGAAAAAGTTTTGAATGATCACATAAATCCCATGGTGCCTTATATTGACAAACCAATCTTCCCACCTTCTTGTGTAGGAAAGATTTCTCATTGCAAGTAATGTGACCCTCAACACAATTCAAAAGTTCTTCATAATCAATCATAGAATCGAGTTAAAATATTTGTTGCATGTCCTCTAAGCAAGGGTGGTCATCAACATTGAGCCTAACCTGTATATTTCTTTGATGTGGATCAAGTGGATTCATTGCATGTAAACATCTATCAATATGTTCTTTAGCAAGCCTAACCTGTGGAGGATCATCCCAATTCAAAGTGTCCATGTTAGGAGTATTTTTTAACCTTATAAATTCATGCAGGTGGGGAGATCCACTATGTTTCCATTCATAGTGACACCAAAAATATGTAGCTTGATGAAATAGCTCAAAAAATTCATCTCGGAACATTGTAGTAATTAAATGCATATATTGTGCTATAATATGAGGATTATCAATTAAATTTTGACTACTATGTTTCATTGCTTCCCCTGGATCTACAAGAATTTTACCAGACATTAATTTATGAAATATGGCCATTGCATATCTGTTACACTTAATGTGAATAATATTGTTGGACATCTAATCTTTTGAATCATGTTAGAGAGATCAACATGACATTTGCTCCAATATTCACGTGTACCTCTTAACTTGAGCATGATGTCTCATAATGATATTAAGTAAGAAGTATTTAAAGCGTTATGGTCATATTCCTCTACATTAGGGTTATTTGCCCAAGATCAAATAAGTTCAATCTCTCATGGTAGATTTGAAGGCTTTGCCACAACAAAATATGCATTTAGGCCTTCTAATATATCATCAATCTTGGATTTTCCCTGCAACACTGCAAATTCAGTGACATTGTCTATCTATGGTAAAGTAACATAATTAATCATATTTGATACATTTGTTGAAATTTGAAGTAACTCATCAAGCCCATTATAATCAACATGAACATTGCAATAATAGGGATCATTTTCAATCATATAGTAATTAAATTATCACGTAGAAGATGAATCCCAGGATTGGGAGATTCTCGAAGCTGAATTAAATGAGTATGTAGAAGATGAATTCCAGGATTGGGAGATTCTCGAAGTTGAATTGAATGAAGAGAGAAAGGGCACTTACCCTGAGTACGTAGAAGATGAATTTGAGGATTGGGAGATTCTCCAAGCTGAATTAAATGAGTACGTAGAAGATGAATTCGAGGATTGGGAGATTCTCGAAGCTAAATTAAATGAGTACGTAGAAGATGAATCTAAGGGTTGGGAGATTCTGGAAGCTGAATTAAATGAGTACGTAGAAGATGAATTCCAGGATTGGGAGATT
Source organism: Pinus taeda (assembly GCA_000404065.3). NCBI lineage: Eukaryota > Viridiplantae > Streptophyta > Pinopsida > Pinales > Pinaceae > Pinus > Pinus taeda. The sequence continues at coordinate 17,607 of APFE031213543.1, forward strand.
CTCGAAGTTGAATTGAATGAAGAGAGAAAGGGCATTTACCCTTCAAATTGACTCATTTTTAGGTTTTTATTATTCCCTTTATTTCACCTGTTAAGATTCCAGCTTGTGTTCCCTTGGTATAAAATTGAATTGCCCATGTGTGGAATATATTTTCCACTTGGTGTATCTGTGTCTATACTTTTGAAAGCAATGTAGGGTATTGAAGTAAAAAAGTAAGGTAATTGGATTTTCTTCGTGAAAGGTGTGTAGTGTTGAAAGAGAAATATTTTGCATTTTAGCATCTAATGTTGTTTTTGTGATGGGAGGAGTTATTTTTCTTTGATATTTTAACTTGTTTTCGGTTTTAAAGGAGCATCTTCTTTTTTTTAAGGGTGTTTTTGGAGATTTGAGAAAGCTGTTGTTTTCATAGTTATATTGTTCTTTAGATTGACATTGTATAGGGGAAGTAGAAGACTTAGGCTTTTTGTTTGCAAGAGAGCTTGATGTTAGTGTCAAGTAGCTTTGTGGTTGACTTTGTTCCTTCTCTTCTTGTGAATGATCTAAGGTATGGCTTTTTTAATTGAAAATTAGAAAATTAGTGAATAAATTCATGCAACAATTGATATAAAATTAGTTGTATTCTTGATAACTGAGGGAAAAACTTGAGGAAATGTTTGCACCTAGAGAGATTTGATCCCTATGGGCACTTAATAGATCTGGAGTCAAGATGGATCTAGGCTAGTTCTAGTTGTGCGGAGTCACACAAAATTTGCTCAATATCTAAGTTCAAGTTTTGTAAATAACCCTTATTATGATTTTGTAAACAAAGCTTGTTATGATTTTTTACATCTTCATTTATTACAAACATATGTATTTCCTTATCAAAAGGCTCTTTTGTGGAAGAATCTAAGGATCTATTTGTACAAGTCATGAGTAACTTCCAATCTTCCAAAGTTGGATTTGCATTTCTAACATTCATCAACAAATTACAAAAACATTTTTTTCTCATTGCTTTGTCCATCTTGCTGAAACTCGGTGTCAAGGGTCACAACTTTTGTGAATGAATTCCATAATTATTTTATGAGACCTTCAAATGCATATATAGGTTTATCAATAATAGGTGGTAATTGTCCCAAATCACCAACCAATATAACTAACCTCCCACCAAAGAAAGTGTTAGCATTTTCTATGAAACCTTGCTGAAGTCTAGAGTCAATGTTTTTTAGCAAATTTCTTCCAATGAAACTCATTTCATTTATTAGGATACATTTGACATGCTTCAATTCATCTTACAAGGTCATTAAACCTGGTCCCCAAAGACATGTTACATCTTTTATTGGGATTTGAAGTGCAAAATGAATTGTTGTTCAAGATATGTTAAAAGTTTCAACCCTTGTAGGAGCTAAAATAAGAAGTGGGCTCTTCTGGGGAAGAGCCTCAATCTCAAGAGCCTTTCTAATAGCTCCAATCAAATAAGACTTTCATGTACCTGCATTTCCTTGTATATCATAAGTAGCATTTCCTTGTATTATCATAAGTAAAGTATCAACCCCTCATCTATAATGGTTAAGGATAATATCAAATAATATTCATTGTTTAACTTCTTGGTATTATCATTAGTAAAGGATCAACCCCTGATCTATAATGGTCAAGGATAGTATCAAATGCTATTCTTTGTTTAACTCCCAAACTCGAATGTTGGTAAGTATGGACCGTATTAGACTTTTTCTTTTGAGATATGAAATGACTAGCACAATTAGAAGTTTCCTCAGCCACAAATTTTTTTCTCCAGTTATGCATAACATCAAGATCCTTATGTCCAACATCTCAATCTCATTATAATTTATAAATTTATTTTTATATAATCCACATTATAATTTATAAATTTATTCTTATATAATCCACAAATGATCTCCTACTCATTTTTCCTAGAGGTTGTACGTGGATCTGGAACTTCTATTTCATCAAATTCAACTGTTTGAATTGGAGGTAATGGATTACAATCAACATGCCATGGATTGTATCGAAAGTTTTCCTAGTTATGCACTATTTCCTCACTTATGTGACCTATATCTCTACGAAGATCATGAAAGGTCTTTTATAATGTGAACTTCGACCAACAAAATTCTACAAACTTGTCATCTTCATGATTAGGAATTGAATTATAATGAGGAAAAACTTGTATAATAGCCACATTCTTTCGTTCTCTCCATTTATCCCTAGGTTGACATTTGTTGTATGACCATGATTTTGCCACATCTATCAATGGAAGGTGTTCAAGATGGGTAGGTCACTTGGTATATGCATCAATAAGAGAATTATCATTGTCATTGTTATATGTATCAACACACACTTGTTTGAAAAGCTTCAAATCATCATTTAGAGGAAACTCTAAAAGAAAATGGCATGTCTCTTGTGCATCTATATCTCCGTCAACAATGGATTCACATAACACACTCTTATATGCATGCACATGTTGTTGGTTCAATTGGATTTTGGATAAAGGAAACACACATCAACATATCATGAAATGTTTCTGATCTTTTTTCAGAGTATTTTTTTATGTAATTAATGACCACAAGCTTTGAAAGATCAAGTTGCCAATCTATATTAGCCCTCCACATCACTAAAGTTTCAAGATTATGTGTATTCAATCTATCATCATTTCTTCTTGGTTCATACTTTTTTTCTCAATCCTCATCAAGATAAAATTCTGAATGATCACATAAATCCCATGGTGCCTTATATTGACAAACCAATCTTCCCACCTTCTTGTGTAGGAAAGATTTCTCATTGCAAGTAATGTGACCCTCAACACAATTCAAAAGTTCTTCATAATCAATCATAGAATCGGATTGAAATATTTTTTGCATGTCCTCTAAGCAAGGGTGGTCATCAACATTGAGCCTAACCTGTATATTTCTTTGATGTGGATCAAGTGGATTCATTGCATGTACACATCTATCAATATGTTCTTTAGCAAGCCTAACCTGTGGAGGATTATCCCAATTCAAAGTGTCCATGTTAGGAGTATTTTTTAACCTTATAAATTCATGCAGGTGGGGAGATCCACTATGTTTCCATTCATAGTGACACCAAAAATATGTAGCTTGATGAAATCGCTCAAAAAATTCATCTTGGAACATTGTAGTAATTAAATGCATATATTGTGCTATAATATGAGGATTATCAATTAAATTTTGACGTCTATGTTTCATTGCTTCCCCTAGATCTACAAGAATTTTACCAGACATTGTTGAAAGGGTTTTTTGGTTGAAATGGGCTTAAGGGGCAAAGGCAATAATTTTCTTTTCCCTTCAAAGACTTGGCATTTGTGACATGAAACAAAAAATTTATTGACATGTGCAAATAGAGACGGCCAATAATAACCAGCCCTTAAACTCTTGTTAGCAGTGGACTTCCAATATAAGCGTCCTCCACAGTCCGCTAAATGGAACTCTTTCATGATGCTGTTAGTTTCATTTATAGTCAAACAATTAAGCAAAATTCGTTCATGATTTTTCCAAAACGAGGCACCATCTATGACACAAAACTTTGATGATTTCATCCATAAAAATCTTTTCTTGGTCGTGGAGAATCCTGGGGGAGCACACAGGTTTAAGAATACAAAGAAAATATCAGCATACCATGGGGATTGCAAAAAAGTTTCATTGATCTATGGAGTCGCCAGCTCCGGTTCATTGTCTAGTTGATTAATGTCCAGGGCTTGGAAATTTGTTTCGGACATTAGTTTGGCTAAACCTTGTCCTTTTATCAGCTTGGTAGGTTTTATCTCAATATCATATTCCAGAATGTTGGCAATCCACTTGCCTCTTTTTCCTTCTAGTCCCTCTTGAGTTAATATATCTTTTACAACAAAGTTTGGGACATAGGCAATCACATGGGAGTATAAGATGTAAATTCTGAAGTCTTTGATGGCCTTAACCAGGGCATAAGCCTGCTTTTACATAATTGATATTTCAAGGGTGCATCTCTTAAGGCTTGGATAAAGAAAGCAATTGGCTTTTCATTACCTTGATCATCCTTTTGCAAAAGGACAACGGCTATGGTGTGCTCAGATGCAAAAGAAAAAATGATAAAATCTTTATCGAATTGCGGACTGGTGAGGACAAGCATTTGAGTCAAGGCAGTTTTGATACTCTCAAAAGCTTGCTTGGTTTCAAGAGATCATTTTACCTTGGCATCCTTTTTCAACATATTTCTCAATAGCATTATTAGTTTGGCTAGGTTTGGGAAAATCTCCTTAGGAAATTGATTTTTCCAAGGAATGCTTGCAGCTCTTTTATGTTTCTTGGATATGGGATTTGGAGGATAGCTTGAATTCTTTCAGGATCAATTCTAATCCCATGTTTTGATATTATATGGCCTAGAAGCTCGCCTTCCTCAAGGGAAAACAGGGACTTCTTAGGATTCAAGGAAATGCCATATTTCCTGCATGTCATGAAAATTTGCCTTAGATGCTTAAGGTGCTCTTGGTCAGATTTGGAGAAAGGGGTTAGGTCATCAAGGTAAACAACAAGGAAATCATGTATCTCCTTGGCAAATGCAATATCCATTTCCCTTTGAAAGGTAGCACCAGTGTTCTTTAGCCCGAAAGGCATTTTAACATACTTAAATGTTCCCCATGGTGTGGTAAAGGCTGTCTTGTCTTGGTCATCTGGTGAACAAGTATCTGATTAAATCCCGAAAATCCATCTAGTAAAGAAATTCTAGATGACCCCACTACTCTTTGTAGGATATGGTCCATTTTGGGCAAAGGATAGTGGTATTTTAGAGAGACCTGGTTTAAATTTATCAAGTCTACACACAGTCTGATCTCTCCTGATTTTTTCCTTGTGGGAACCAGATTGGATACCCATTTAGAGAATCTGATGGGTGCAATGGTACCTACTTCAAACATTTTCTTTATTTCTTTTTCAGTGAGGGGAAGAAGCATGGGGTTGATTCTTCTAAGTTTCTTTTTGAATGGCTTTTGATTTGGTTTTAAGGGAATGGTTGTTGAATTACTGAGGTGTCATAGGACTTCAAGTCCTCATAACTCTAAGCAAATAAATCTTGGAATTCTTTGAACAGATCGACATATTTTTTTTTTTGATCAAGAGGCAGATTTTTTGGATAATTTAATCATTTTGGGATTGTCTGTTGTTCCTATGTTATGTTCTTCAATAGCAGCATTTATAGGCTCCATTTTTGGTTTCTTGGGCACATCATTATCATCAAACATGTCTTCTAATGGAGTTAGTCCAGCAGGAAAAAAGTTATCCTTTAGGTCAATGAACTCAGCCTCAGCTTTGGCTGTTTCTTCTAGATGCATATGTTTCAGCTCTTGTATGTTTTGATTGTCAAAAACAGTTGGGTTAAGGATTTTTTTAGCTGTTGCAGTTGTTACAGCCTGCTGATTTTCTTATGTTAGCTGTTGGGAATCGTTCATGGCATCCATGTCAATGTTTGTATTCGAAAATTCGCCCTCAAGAGTGAGGAAATTGTTAATTTGGGCATCATTTTGAAACACTTGCCAATCTTTACCATTGTTAGGGACCGAGGGTCTATGTTTTATCTCAGCAGTGAAATGGTGGTTTGGCTCAAAGGGAAGCTTGCATGTACTAGCAAAAGTTGCTAGGCTGTGAGCATGAATACTATGGTCTCTTGAAATTTTGGCAAGCTTGGATTCATTGAAAGACTTGAGTATTTCTGTGGCAGCAGTCCTATAAGCTCTCATTCTGTTGTCATTGGTAACAAAGTTACCTTTCATTTGTTGTACAATTAAATCAGAGTCACCTAGAAAGGACACTTTTGCAGCTCCTAGGGCTTTGAGCAATTTAAGGCCTAAGAGGACAGCCTCATACTCTGCCATGTTATTGGTACATCTGAAATTTAGTCTATAGGCATGGCCTTCTGCATGATTATCATGTGTATTGTGAATCCATACCCCTGCCCCTGCTCCTAACTTATTGACAGAACCATCAAACTCTAAATACCATGTGATTTCTTGTTTGTGGTTCGTATTAAGAGTTTTAGTTATTTGAGGATTGGGCAGACTTACAATTTCTGTTTCGGGAGGTTCTTTTTGTTTGCTGGTTGCCTTGACTGTTGTGACAGTTTCAGGTATTGGAAACTAATTCCTCATTGACGCATGTTTCTTGCTATAAGGCTAAAGGATTCTCATCAGTTGGAGGATTGGTGTCATCATTAAATAAAATAAAGGAATCCATATCAGAATGGATCAAGTAAATTGGAAACTTTTGGGGCTTTTCCTCACTACTTACCACATACTTCATCAGTGTTTCCCTGTACTGTCTCTTTGGTTTCCCAGAGACAGATATAGTGGCATAAGAGAGGTCTAGTTGAAGGGATCCTTGCAGTTTTTCTCCCCATGATCTTGATAGGAGCATACCATACTTTGTGGGAATGTTAGCAACTACCACATCCATTAGGATTGTCTTGTTGGGAAATTGGACTAAGGAAACACAAAGGTCTTTGATTAAGCCTAAACATTTAACTTCACTTGAGTCAAAGGAGTACAGATCTTTGTAAGGTCTTGTGACATTAAGGTTTAGCTTCTCCATCACAGCTTTGGGCATAAGGTTATGTGAGGCACCTGAGTCAAACATAGCATTATGCAATATTTTGTCATGTATGTGCAGACTGACATAAAAGGGTGGAACAGATCCATATTTTCATTTCCCATTGACTTCTGGACCAAACAGTAGCTCAGGGGTATCATCTAAAACATTAACATCATCCCTGACCTGTGGCATTTGAAGTAACCTTTGAATTTGTTGCCTATAGACATCATGCTTGGAAAGTTCAGAGAGGGGGATGGGTATTTTAAGTTTGCCAATCTCTGCTTCTAAGTTAAATGGTTTCTCCAATGGAATCCTTGCGTTAGCAGTAGCAAATTTTTCCTTGTCAAGAGTGTTTTCTGTGTTTTCTTTTTGAATGTTAGCATTATGATGAATGACAGCTTGTGGTATGTCTGCTTTGGGAAGAATTTTAGGAATGCTACTCACTTCTTCTTTTGAGGAAGAACGAGGCAGAGGCTAGTCAATAGAAGGCTGCACATTTGTCATGTCCTCTACAGTTACTTGATGCGGGTTTGGGACAATCGTATCAGCTGGTTCATTTTGTTGGGTTGTTTGCTCTCTTTTGCTCTGCCAGGTGTAGGGACATCAATGGTCCTTGTTCTCAGCTTATATCGTTTGTGCACCTCATATACAGGAGTATCATAACCTTGTTTAAAATCAAAAGACTCACCAGACTTAGTCTGAAATTGACTCTCATCTTGGTAGTCCTGGTCTTCTTGAGTCAGAAAAATTTGTTGCTCATTTTTTGAATCTATCAAGTTCATGTGAGTCTCCTCTATTGGCTCACTGGATGTGGACGCTTCTGCATAGTTTTCTTAGAAAGGAGGCCTAATATCATGGTCGGGCTCTTTCCCTTAACTGATAAGCCATTTCAACATCAAAACCATCATGGAATTTGTACAGGGCCAGATCAGGTGGGGGTCTCAAGTTCTATGGTATTGCATTGTAAATATTATTGAACCTTGCACAGTAGTCCAACACGGTTTCCTGAGGGCCTCTTTTGATGGTGTCATATTATGATAATATGTGCGAGGGGTCTTTCTTTTTCTCCCATCTATTGATAAATGACTGGTATAAGGCTTCTGGGTCTCCTATGGAATTGGCTGGGAGTGCTCTAAACCAAGTCCTAACGTCGCTTGTTAGACTTTGAACAAAAATTTTCATTCTCAAGATATCATCGTCAATCTCATAGCTCTCAAAGTAGTCCTTCACTTTCTTTGTGTGCTGAAGGGCCGTGCAGGCACTTGTGCCATCAAAATAGGTTATTTTTGTCTGATAATCCTGAGGCATAGCCCCGAGATTAGCAGGCAGGTGTAAAGCTGCATATCTGCTAGCCATGTTCACAGGGATAAGGGGAACAACAGGGATGAGAGGAACAACTGGAACAACTGAGATAATAGGAGTAGTAGTGGTAGTATGAGTAAAGGATGGAGGTGAAGAAGAGGTTCCTGGAGAAGTGGAGAATGAACAAGGGGAAGTGGGGTTGAACGAAATAGAACTCTGACAGGGGTCGGAACATAGCTAGGCTGAACTGTTTCTAGACTAGAAGTAGTAGGGTCTTCTTGTTGCTCTTGTTTTCGAAGGATCTTAGGAATTATATTGGGGTTTTCAAAAGTAGCTAGGGGATTTGGATCTGGATTTGATATTGTGTAACGTGAATGCTTCTTGGGAGCCAGCTTCTAGCTCGTTTTTTGGGAATTTTTCTAAGAACACAGGTCCACCGAGACCTTTAAAGGTCAGTTTCTTCCTCTGCGGAGCTTCGGACTGGTTTTGTGAGATTAACTGAGGAAATTATCCAGTGGGGTCGCCATTAGCCTATCACTCAGGTTGTCCCTAAGCTCCTGAAGGGATACGGCCGAGGTAACCACAAACAAATCTTTGGATTGCAGGTTCTAGCCCACCTGCAATCAGAGAGGGCTTTCTCTTAATGATTTAGCTTTGTTGATGATGATTTTAGGCTAGCTATTGGGTTCATTGGTTTTTGTTTGAGTTTGGATGGAGTTTGAAAGGAAGGAAGTCGCATTCAAGCAAAGAGGCATGCATAGGGTGATAAGTTTCAAACCATTTGGGCATGGAGTCATGGATCAAGGCTTGCTGTTGCATTTTCTTGGTGACAAGAGGATTATAGAGCAGGATAGCTACACATGAAACAATACCAATTGCTGAAAAGATGGGATGAAAGTCAGAAATGAAAGGCAATTAAGAATCTTTCATCAGCTAACAGAGAAGGGAGGTGAGTGAATGGTTGTCTAGGAGCAGTTAAAAATTCCTAAAATAACATTCATATGTGAAAGAAACAGTGTAAACATGATCATTTAAGTATGCATATTCATAACTATTCTTGATGAAAACATGTAGAAATCAGAGAAATTGAGCATAGGGTGCTGGCAAGCAAATCCTAAACTATTCTTCCTTTCTGTAATTTTGGATGGTGAAACATAGATGATGAAAAAAACATGAAAAACTAAACAGAGTTAAGGAACACTTATAGATTCATGTGGAAGCACAGGATTTCCATAGTCACTCTTCAGCCAATTAAACACAGTACACAATTCATTCTCCGAGCTCTTAAGCAATCTTTGATTATAGAAATTATCACATATACAGTGCGAGTCTCTGCTCAAGCGAAAAAAAAACCAACAAAGACCAACCCTCATTGCATTTTTCAGGGTGGTATATATAGGTAAAATATCCAAAAGTATTTATTACAACCGACCTAAACAGGTCTGCAGAAAAAGATTTCTAAAACCTAACTTATGCTGGAATTAAATGCAAGTAAGTCTTCTTTGGGCTGCGCCAGAGGCAGCTGGATCAAAAGTGAGTTAAAGTGGTGTCCTCTATGGCTTGGTGCAATGCTCTTGTAATAACTGTGCATTGAGTTCTGGTCCATTGATCTTCTGTGGGTTTTAATTGTGCAGTCATTTGTGCTGGAGAGCTTTGAATGGCTCCTTAACTGCTTCTTGACTTTCAAGGTTTTCTTTTAATGCTTCATTCGCCTCGAGCCCTGAGAATATCTTCACTGATACACTTCGCCGCGACACTGATACTCTTTGACATGGATTTTGGCTTCATCTTTCCTCTCACACTCTTTAGCAATTAAATTGGAACACTCTCACTCTCTGCTGATAAGCTCGAAACTGCAAAATCGGCCTTCTTCTGCTTCTGTTTTGATAAAATCTGTAAAATTGGCTCTTTTCGGCTCTTTTTCAGCGTAAAATGGCTGCGGAATCAAAATATTCTTTAAAGATTCCCCACTTTGGCCCTCTTCCCGTAGTAATGCGTGCTAATCGTGCATCGAAAACTGCCCCTGTTTCTCATTCCGCGCTTCCGAAGCTTGATTTTTGAACTTGCGCGTTTTTCAGCTGCGAACGTCAGCATGATGTCAGCGGTACGATGGATGATGTCAGAATGACGTCATCAGTGGGACCCTCTTGTATAGTAATGACGTCAGCATGATGACGTCAGCAGGGTGACGTGGCATTGCGACAGGGTGATGACGTGGCGGTACGATGGCAGGAGGCCGACGCAGGCAAGAAGGGGTGAGGTGGAAGCGATGTGGTAGGGTGATGCGACAAGATGACATGGTGCCCACGTCACGTAAGGGGAAGGCGATTTCCGGTTGGCGTTGGACCGATTTTGGTACGGAGGTGGTATTTGTCAGGGGCAGCCCGATGCAATAGGATGCCGCCAGCTGTTCCGGTGTACGTCGGTAAAACCGTTGGACATCAGGTGCTAACTAACCATCACAAAAGGGCACTCAATATGCATGAGGACCGTCGGATCCGGGAGGGCTGATCCGACAGTGGTCGGGAGGAGAAGATGTACAGGTTTTAATGAAACAACGCGCGTGATAAAGTTTAATATTTGCGGCCGCAGGTGGGTTTGGAATTTAGGTTAACAATTAATATGTTTTAGCGCTTTGGTTATTAATCCCAAAAATGTGATGCGTGGGGGTTGGTTAATGCATTTGGAAGGGGTTTTTTGTGTTTTGGAAGGAGTCCAAACACTCGGAGGGGAAATTTATGCAGAGATGAGGGTTCTTACTAAGATCTAGGTGAACTTAGTA
>APFE031213550.1:0-14870 GCA_000404065.3 Pinus taeda
TTCTATAACTTTCCAACATAGGCTGGAGTAAATAGATTGTAATTTGGGTAATTTTTCTAACTGCAAACAGGGACATATTTGGGTATTGGTAGGGAAGCTATGATGGCCATTATGTCAGGCCAGGTGATCGCACTTCCTTGATCGTGAGCACGATTGTGATCAAGATGGAAGACTTCATAGTCTAGATTGATTGTTTAGCAGTGATAATTAGTGGGCTCATTCACAAAAGCTTCTATTTCACTAATCCTTTTTATAGAGTTGTCAGATTCAATTTCCAAAGGTTTTAATTACACTATAGAGTTGAGTTCTGAGAGAGTTATGATTCACAGTGTTAAGTATAGTAGCTATGACACTTGAATGAAGACAAGCATAGTAGAGGTATCAGACTCTGTTATAAGCTTACCTACATATTATAAGGGACTTGGTTGGTTTTTTTATAATTTTATAAATAAGTTCCATGTCGTGGAAATGTGAAAAAAAAAAATAGTGATATTGCCACCATGTGGCTCTTGTCATATATGGTTTTATACTTCAAAAAATTCTCTAAGAGTTCACAATGCTAAAATTCACTAGGACTTTACAAAGCTTTATTATTTAGTGAAAGACTCGCCAAGACCTTACAAGATTTTATAATTGAGTAAAATATTCGCCATGCCTGGTGAGAGATTCGCCAAAAAATTATATATACATATTATATTATTGATAAATTCGCCTTCCATTTTTCCTATATACCATGGAGATTCGCCCATTTATTATATTTGTAAATTTAGGCGGGGTTCTTAAAATTTTCCCTGTTGTGAATGGATTATGCACACATAAAAGAAACAGTGCACATGAATCAAATGTTTAACAGTTGAATTTCTAAGCCATTGTATTTTGACATAATAATAATACAATAAAAAACCAAGAACAAATTGAGAAGAAGAAGACATGTAAAGGAAAGAAAAATACACATGATTCATTCTAAAAGACAAATCAAGGTATCATAAATTTTTAGACTTCCAAGAATTATCTATAAGGTAATACAAGTTTCAATAAATTCTCATAATTTCACGAGATAACACAAGTTATTTTTATTTTTTAAATTAGTGATATATACAAAAAAAAATTACAACAATGGTTTATGATTAAAAAAAATTACTTTCAGTCGATAGGATTTATTGGCATATACCATGCAATGGGATTTTGAAAGTTCGATGATGACCTACTTACTAGCACAACTATATAATTAAATGGTATGTAAATGTAAGGAAAGTTCTATGTTTTATAATTGTTATCTCATTGCAAATATGGACATCACCCACCCATCCATGCTAGGGACATCCACCAAGAGCCCACGCTTTTCCCAAACCATCGAAATCCTACATGCTCCACCAACCTTAGCCTAATTATTCCCAACAAAAAGAAAGGGTCTGCCCCCAGATTTCACTAGCCTAATTTTAGAGCTCTCGTTTCCACCCATAAAAATTGAAACAATTCTCTCGAAAACAGAACTTCCAAATTGAAACTACTCTATTAGAGGCAATGAATTTACACGGTAAAAAGGGAATTTTGAGTTTTACCAATCGAGGAATTAGATCCACATATGAGGGAGGATAAGCTCTAGGGATAAGTGATCACTATTACAAAATGAGAGATTAGTGACTATGCGACTAAAAAAGCTAGTCACCACAATTATTTCAAGTGAATTACCACTAAAATTGAGCAACTTTAACTGAACCAACTAAAAACAACTAATTTAGTTTAGGGATAAAATATACGACTAGATAATAAGTGACCAACTATTGCTATATTAGCAAATGTTGATCGTCATTGGGATAAGAAACCTTAAGATAGGACATTTAAAGTTTTATTCTAAAGCAATTGACTCTCCCCCTTGTTCTTTTTCTATGTGGTGGTATGCAAAATATTCTTAGTAACCTGAACTTGAGTGTTAGAAATAATTGATGATAACAACGAAATTATTTTAGATGAGGATGGAATTCCTCCATATTTAGAGTTTGATCTTTATTGAGAAGTAAGGACAACTCCTATAAGTAATGGAAATACTATCACCTTAAAAATGGTACAAAACCTATATTTAATGAGGTTGGCACCATTTTCACAAATAGTAGTAGCAATGATGTTCAAGAGAAGCATAATCATATTATTAATGCATATGATATCGAATTTGGTTCATATTCTATCCATTTTCATTTTCTACTTATTTTAAGAGGTCAATAGTTTTCACTGCCACTATTCAATTTGGTTTATTGATCGTTTTCCTTTTCCATTCAAAATATTTTCTCACATGAATCACTTATTATGGTTCTCTTGTATCTCCACCTATATTCTCATTATGCGGAGTTGTCTAATTGTTGTAATCATTTGGATGCTTTTTGTGCTTTTGTGTCTTCCATAAATTTTTTCTATCTATTATTAGAGTAGGATTGTTGTCCATTTTACTTAACTAGGAAATAAATTTCATAACTTCTTCTAGAAATGTAATTAAATATTGTCTATGAAACCTAATGTAGTTGGATTTTAGATTTAGTTGCATCGGAGGCACTTGGGTGGTGGAAATTCTTTTAACCAATTTATGTCAACTACAAGTCTATATATTTTTATTAAAAATTTAAAGTAAAAAACCATAAAACAAAAAAATGTTGTAAAATGAATTATGATTATTATAAAAAAATAAAAATATAAATTCCTCTTCGGGCCCTTGGGTGGGATCAATCTAATTCTCAGAATTGGATTAAGCCTGCCAACGGGCCCACAGCCCTCGACTAGCAAAGGTGCACGTAGCTTTGCCTACACAAGGCAATGCCTTGCTGAGCCCCTAGGGAGGTGTCATGCCCCCAATATTTTTTTTTCTTAATTGGGCGGGTGCGGCACCGCCTAAGCTATTAAGATGTTCCATCGTTAACAATCTTTACAGACTACGCCTTAACAAATTACAGTCTTTATGATAACATTAACACATTAGAAAACCATCAACAATGCTTGATAATAAACCCAACATAACAATATTAACACGGCAATATAGTAATAATTCAATATTTCATTACAATGTATAGTTTACAACTTGGGAGGGCGACCGCCTGTGCACACCCGCATGGCGGTCCGCCAAGACTCCACCGAAACCAGTTACAAAACAACCCTCGTGCAGTCGGGCAGGCACACCCCGTGCACGGCCCTTCATCAATACTCAAATGTCTAATAGTAGTTCAGACGTCGGGCGGGTGGGCGCACCTCGTGCATGACCCACCGCCAATACCTAATACACCGCTGTTGTTTATCTGCTGCACGAACCGTTCACCGGGCGGGTGGGCGCACCCCCTGCAAAGCCCACTGCCAAATACCACACCCGATATATATCCACTGCATGACCGTTCACCGGGCGGGTGGGCGCACCCTGTGCACAACCCACCGCCAAATACAACGCTCGATATATACCGCTGCACGACCCGTTCACCGAGCGGGTGGGCACACCCCCTGCACAGCCCACCGCCAAATACGCGCCTGATATATATCCACTGCACGACCCGTTCACCGGGCGGGTGGGCGCACCCCGTGCACAGCCCACCACCAAATACAACACCCGATATATATCTGCTACACGAACTGTTCGTTGGGCGGGCGCACCCGCGCACAGCCCACCGTCAATACGACACCCGCTATATATCTGCATGAACCGGCGTCAGGCGGGCGGGCGCACCCCGTGCACAACCTTGCCCACACCTCGACCCGTGGCTAAGTGCGATACCAAGTGCACTACCGAAACCTGTATGCCGTTTCGTCCTTGCCCGGCTTGGCGAGCACATCCACTCGCTGTGATATCTGTGCTATCCTTGCTCCACCCTTGTGAAAATGAGATGTGATCGATTTGATGATCCGAATGAATCACAGCCAGCCCATACTTATATGCTCCAGCCATGCATTTCTTTATTCAAGCCGACGCTTTAATTAGTTTGATGAACACCCCTTCGCCCATGTTTTACATGTCGACTTGGGTTGTTCATCTTTTTGTTCTCCACCGCATATAAACACCTTTGCAAGCCCATAGCCATCTACGCACTCATATGCGATGGTGACTCCACAATTGGTCATTTCCCCGAGGAGGCGGGGCACGCGCCTGGGCAGAGCTGCAGGTCGCTACATTCTCCCCCACCCGAAGTCATTGTCGTCCCGACAATTCCTGCTCTCCTCCTCAATTTTCTGTCATACTTCGCGATCTTGTCCTTCCATCTCCAAAATGAATCCTCCGTCTCCCAGCTCTCCTCCTCCGGTGCGTCCTTCCATCTTCAAAGAACTTCCCGTCGTTGGTGGCAACCAACACCAGTAGTTCTGAGACTCACAATCTTCTCCAACTCTAGTCCTGGCCTGTCCACAATTCCGGCTGGTCCTCTTGTCGGTTCAACTCTCTCTGGATGGTCTGAATCAAGTCGACATCGCTTCAACTGACTCACATGAAAAACTGGGTGTTTCATGTTCATATGGCGTGGAAGCTCCAGCCCGTAAGCAGCTTCCCCCACTCTCTTCTTTACTCGGAATGGTCCCTCGTACTTCCGTGTCAGTTTGTTCGTCGTCCCCTTGGCCGGCTGAAACTGCTCCCTGGTGATCCTGAGGAACACCATATCCCCTACATCAAAGTGTGCCTCTCATCTCCTACGATCAGCATATGTTTTCATCCTTCTTGCAGCTTTGTGCAAGCGCAACCGTGCTAGCTCCAAGGTCTCTTCCGAAGCCTTCATGAGCCTCTTCACATGAGGGTTTGTCAAGAAGCCTCCTGTTACCACAGTATGTGGTGCAACTGGCATCTATCCATTTACCAACTCAAATGGGCTATACCCTGTTGCGGAACTCTTCTGAATATTGTGGCTGAACTGAGCAATATCCAAGAGTTCGGGCCAATTCTTTTGATCAGCTGTCACATAATGCCGCTAGTAGTCCTCCAGTAGTGCGTTGATCCTCTCGGTCTTCCCATCTGTCTGTGGATGGTAACTCGAACTCATCAATAACTCTGTCCCGACCAACTTGAACAATGTATTCCAGAATCTCCCTGTAAATCGTGGATCTCTGTCTGACACAATACTCAATGGTATTCCCCAATACTTCACTATGTTCTTAAAGAACAATTCCGCTGTCCGCTCAGCTCCACAAGGTATCTTTGTAGGAACAAAGGCAACATACTTGGAAAAACGATCGACCACGACCATAATCCCATTATACCCCTGCACCTGTGGTAACTGAGTGATGAAGTCCATCGAGACACTCATCCATAGTCTCTCTGGAATCGGTAAAGGTTGTAGTAGTCCTCCCTGCCTTTGATTATCTGATTTGTCCTGCTAACAAATGATGCATGTGTGTACATACTCCATATCCTCTCTCATCTTCTCCCAAAAGAACCCTCTCTCTAATAACGCCAAAGAACGACACTGCCCTAGGTGACCCGCCCACGGAGAGTCGTGGCATTCCTTCAAAAGGTGTCTTCTAAGTCCGGATGACTTTGGAACATAGAGTCGGTTCCCAAAGAACAAGAACCCCTCCCTTAGGAAGAAATTTCGTGTCTTCCCTTCCTTTACCTGCTTCACTATATTCTGTGCCAAAGAATCGGTCCCAACACTTGCTTTGATCTTATTCTGCATCTCCTCTGACATGTGAACTCGACTCCTACCCCTTGTTGCCCGGTCTTCTTCCTCCTCCAATGCTGCAAGTTGCCCTTTCCTGCTAAGGGCATCTGCCACTGCATTGTGCCTACCCGGTCGATACTCGATAGTCATGTCGAACTCTGCCAACAAGTCTTGCCAATGAGCTTGCTTTGCAGAAAGCTTCAGTTGTGATGCAAAATAACTAGTTGCGATGTTGTCAGTCTTGACAACAAAAGGCTTCCCAATCAGGTAGTGCCTCCATATGTGAAGACAATGGATGATGGCAGTCATTTCCTTCTCATGGACCGGATACCTCCGTTCTCTATCCTGCAACTTCCGACTCTCATAGGCCACCGGATGCCCCTCTTGCATAAGGATTCCTCCTATGGCAAAATCCGAAGCATCTGTGTGCACCTCGAATGGTCTCTCGAAGTCAGGTAACTTCAGTATCGGTGCTGTAACCATCCTTCTCTTCAACTCATCGAACGCCTTTTGGCATTCCTCCGTCCAACACCACTTCTTGTCCTTTTTCAGTAGGTCTGTCAGTGCTGATGTTACTTTGGAGTAACCTTCTACGAACTTCCGCTGGTAGTTGGTCATGCCCAAGAACACCCTCATATCATGGACATTCTTTGGTTCAACCCAGTCCTTAATAGCCTTTACCTTTCTCGGCTCCATCCGTATGTACCCCTGTCCAATGATGTGCCCAAGGAACGGTATCTCTGTCTGAGCAAACACACACTTAGATTTTTTCAAGAACAACTGATTCTCCCTCAGTTCCTTGAAAACCATTTCCAAGTGTTTCTTATGATCCTCCATGTTATCACTATAAACCACTATATCATCTAGTTATACCACCATGAACGAGTCCAAGTATGGTCGTAGGACATCATTCATCAAAGTACAAAACGTCGCAGGAGCGTTGCACAACCCAAACAACATAACAAGGAACTCAAAACTGCCATACCTTGTTACGATTGCAGTCTTCTTTTTGTCTCCTTCGGCAATCTGCACCTGATAGTAACCATGCCTCAAGTCTAGCTTGGAAAACACTCGAGCCTTTGCAAGCTTTTCGAAGCAAATCTGCAGCCAATGGAAAAGGATACCTGTTCCTCACCGTTTGCTTGTTCAATGCATGGTAGTCACAGCACATCCTTAGCTCATTGCTATCCTTCTTTCGCTGGAATAATATTGGAGCTCCATATGGGGACCTTGAAGGCCTAATGAAACCGGCATCAGCTAACTCCTTTAGCTATCGTTTATATTCCTCCAACTCAGGTCTGGACAACCGATAAGGTGCTTTAGCCGGGGGTTCCTTCCCTGGTTCAAGCTCAATGTTGTGGTCCACCGCACGCCTTGGTGGAAGTTTTTTTTGAAGCTCGTCAGGCATCAAATCTGCATATTCGGCAAGCACATCAGAAATCTCTGTTGAAATGGGCATCCCCTCTTCATCACCGTCGACTCCTTTGCACACCACCGCATATGTCTCCACGTCTGATTCCTTCATGGCTCTCTCCAAACTTAGTGCAGAAACATGCTGCACATTGACCTCCCTCCTTTGCCTGTGTGTGGGCAAAGTCCAAGTCAGTGTCTACCCAACCAACACCACCTCATCACAGAAGGGAACAACAATAGCCTTGTTGCCCTTCAAGAAATCTTACCCAAGTATTACGTCGAAGTCATTCATCTCCATCACTGTGAAGTCCAACTGACCCGTCCAGTCTCCTGCTTGTACCGGCACTTCGTGTGCCAAACCCGTCACCTTGGCCTTGGAGTTCACTGCCTTGACTTCCATGTTGGATGGAAGGATTGTCAGTCCAACAGCTCTAGCCAACCGTGTCGTCATGAAATTGTGGGTGGCCCCGGTGTCCACAAGAGCTTGAGTGGTTTTCCCATGAACCACCAAGTCTACGAACCCCAGGCTATTCATCCACTCTTTCTCCATAGTCATATATGTTTCACCTATCATGAGCAACCCAGCTCTAATACCACCTGTCACGCCCCCAATCTTTTTTTTTCTTAATTGGGCAGGTGCGGCACCGCCTAAGCTATTAAGATGTTCCATCGTTAACAATCTTTACGGACTACACCTTAACAAATTACAGTCTTTATGAATTATAACATTAATGCATTAGAAAACCATCAACAATGCTTGATAATAAACCAAACATAACAATATTAACACGGAAATATAGTAATAATTCAATATTTCATTACAATGTATAGTTTACAACTTGGGAGGGCGACCGCTCGTGCACACCCGCATGGCGGTCCACCATGACTCCACCGAAACCAGTTACAAAACAACCCTCGTGCAGTCGGGCAGGTGCACCCCGTGCACGGCCCTTCGCCAATACTCAAATGTCCAACAGTCGTTCAGACGTCGGGTGGGTGGGCGCACCTCGTGCACGCCCCACCGCCGATACCTAATACACCGATGTTGTTTATCTGCTGCACGAACCATTCACCGGGCGGGTGGGCGCACCCCGTGCACAGCCCACCACCAAATACCACACCCGATATATATCCGCTGCACGACCGTTCACCGGGCGGGTGGGTGCACCCTGTGCACAACCCACCTTCAAATACAACGCCTGATATATATCCGCTGCATGACCCGTTCACCGGGCGGGTGGGCGCACCCCATACAAATCCCACCGCTAAATACGCGCCTGATAAATATCCACTGCACGACCCGTTCACCGGGCGGGTGGGCGCACCCCGTGCACAGCCCACCGCCAAACACAACACCCGATATATATCTGCTGCATGAACTGTTCGTTGGGCGGGCGCACCCGCGCACAACCCACCGTCAATACGACACCAGCTATATATCTACACGAACCGGCGTCGGGCGGGCTGGCGCACCCCGTGCACAACCTTGCCCACGCCTCGACCCATGGCTAAGTGCGATACCGAGTGCACTACCGAGACCTGTATTCCGTTTCATCCTTGCCCGGCTCGGCGGGCACATCCACTCGCTGCGGTATCTACGCTATCCTTGCTCCACCCTTGTGCGAATGAGATGTGATCGATTTGATGATCCGAATGAATCACAGCCAGCCCATACTTATATGCTCTAGCCATGCATTTCTTTATTCAAGCCGACGCTTTAATTAGTTTGATGAACACCTCTTCACCCATGTTTTACATGTCGGCTTGGGTTGTTCATCTTTTTGTTCTCCACCGCATATAAACACCTCCGCACGCCCATAGCCATCCGCGCACTCATATGCGATGGTGACTCCACACTTGGTCATTTCCGCGAGGAGGTGGGGCGCGCGCCTGGGCAGAGCCGCAGGTCGCTACAGGGGGGCTCCATCACTGTTGCGCTAGCCCCGGGTCGTGGCGCCTTCAGCCACTAGCCAGGGCCTCCATCTGATTCATAACATCAGATGAGACCCTCACTTGATTCTTGGAATCGAGTTGAGCCCGCCAAGAAGCCCAAAAAATGATTTTTTTATTTTTTAAATATATATACTTTTATAGTGATTTTTTTCTTTTATATATAATATAATTTTTTTCACATTGACATGGTTTCTTTTTATTATAATATTTTTTTAATTATTTTTATTTTTAGGTTTTTATTGTTTTTTCTAATTCTATGTTAATTTTTTTACTTAAAATATATATATTTTTGAATTTTTTTATTTCAAATATCATTTGTTTTATACAAAATTCATAAAATTGGTTATTTCTCCTCTTCTTTTTATTCAAATCTTTAACGATTTTATTTCATTTTTTTTAATGTGGGTTTTTAACGAAAATGTCCTAAAATACATGTTTTTTTTAATTATAACTATATGGAAAACGTGTATTTTCTGTGGAGTTTTTTAAATTATTATTTTGTGGTGAGAATTATTTGTTGTGTTTTGAAATATTAATTAACGATATATAAATATAAAAAAATCATAATCTCATATATATATATATATATATATATATATATTATATATATACTTTGCAAAAAAATAAAAATTTCATTATAAAAAAATAGTGCAAAGGAAAACAAAACAAAAAATCAAAAAGCCTTAAAAACCAAATATCTAAGGATGAAAAACATGAAGATGAATAAGAGAATTTAAAAGATGGTTAAATAATGAACATTTAAAAAAAAAGTCCAGACCTAATACATTAGAAAATTAAAAATGTCAAAAATAAGTCCTTTAAACAAAGGGATTGTTGTGACATCAACACTTTTCAAAACTAATATGAAAATCATTAACATTTACATTGTTAAGATTATTCTTATATGCTTTCAAGCTTTTTGGAGGTGCTTTTTGCAATTTATTTTATATATATATATCGTTATCGTTATCGTCATCATTATCTTTAGTTATGGAATGTGATTATATTTGTTGTTATGGGTTTTTCTTTGTCTTGTTTGTTAGGTTGTTTCTTTTTTTCTAAAAAGTTCAAAATAAATTGATGAATACAGGAATATAATTAAATTAGTGGTTCTCGACATTCTTCGGTGTCCTTAGAACACATCACTAAGTTAATTGTATGAATTCATTATATATTGGTGTTTATTGTTTCCCTTCAGGGTTCAAGAGAATCAATTGCAGGTATTGTAATGAGATCCATTTGGGTAGAAAGGTCAACTGGATAATTGACTACTAGATACAGTCCAATATCGAGATTGTCCTTTGGGAGATTTAGAAGCGTCAATTATACGAAGTTCATCAAATATTGTTAGAGGCGATTATGTCTTAAATGAGTTGAATGAGAAGCTAGAAAATTGTGGTCATGGAAAGGTCATTGTCTAAGAGACTTCAGAGTGGGTATAAATTTCGAGGAGGACTAGTCATACAGATCTAACATGTTAATTTTAAATTATCAATTTTATTATAATCTTTGTAATGATATAGATGTAATCATTAAATTGCAGATTTGGAATGATGCTTACATTAGCAAATAGGTATGATTTAGTTGTTGGTTGTTGGAGTTTTGTTGAGATATTTTTTGAACAATATTCTCCTTATTTGGAATTTGTTGGATTCCATGGGCAATATTTATCTAGCCTGTAATTTGGCTTGGAAATGAACAATCTATGATTTTTTTTGTGTGCACTATGTGTATTCCTCATATTTCCTTGTTCTAAGTTATAAAAAAAATTGAGACGCTCTTAAAAAATTTTGGATGATGAATTAGATTAAATGAAAAGATTGATAGGCTATAAAAATGAATTTGACACAATTCTAAATATTTTTATCAGTTCACTTAGGTAGTAATACGAACCAAAAAATTGTGACCAAATGTGATACCATCATTTCATTACTAAATGTTAATATCTATTTTTTATAAGGGAAGTATGTATCAAAAGCTTTGTAAGAATATGGAAATTGGGTGTGGAAGGAGTATACTTCAAGTGACAGAGACTCATATTGTGTTTATGACAATGGTGGTTTCAAATCTCTGGATACATGCTCCACTATGTGAAAATTGTGAAAGAAGGTTGTATAAATGAGCTCTATTGGGTGGTCCCATAATTTTTTGGTTGAAAAAAAATATTAAAATTCAGTCAAATGATCTTAGCTCAAGTAGTTAGGTGAAGAATTGATTTCTTGAGTAGAGTGCCTTATATTCTCTAGAGACATGTTCTACTTGGTTTGTTTGTAGAATTTTTGAAATATTTCTATCTTGTTTAGTAGCTGAAGCAAGTATTTCAAAGTTATTGATTCCCTGATTTTGTTTTTATTTAAGAAACTGAAAATAACAATATTACAAGTGGATTTGGTTGGTCATCTAGTGAACAATCAATTTATGTAGTCCACACAAAAAAACATATGAACATTTATAATAAAGTTTATTTTCCACTTTCTATAATTTATTATTATAGTAAGGAATTAGAAGTTGTTGAGGTGGATATCTAATACCATTTTTCGGTGTAATATGAATATCAACAGAAAAAATAATATGAAAAGTGTGTCAAACGATCCTAGCTTAACTAGTTAGGTGAACAATTTTTTTTCTCAATATCAATGCCTTCAATTCTGTAGAGACATGCTGTAATTAGTTTGTTTGTAGAATTTTTGAAATAGTTTTTTTGTGTGTGACAACATAAGAAAACATTTTCAACTTCTTTATTCTTTAATTTTGTTTTGTCTTAAGTAAAAAAGAAAAAAAATCTTACAAGGCGATTTCGTTGATCCTCTACTAATGATAAAGTTTATGTAGTTCACATTTAAAAACATATGAACATTTATAATACTATTTTTTCGCTGGCCATGAATTTTTATTATAGTAAGGAATTTAAAGTTGTTGAGGTAAATACCAAAAGAGAGTTTGTGGCGTCATATTAATCTCAAGAAAATCATAAATAATGACAATGAAAATCCTTTTATTTACCAATATTTTTCTACATATGTATTTAAATTTGTTCGTCCCCTGAGTGGAATTTGTGTATCTATGTGGTATCAAAATATTTTGAAAAAATATTGCATTGAAATTCTATTTATAGCTATCTTGACCAAAATCAAAAGTGGAAACAATATAAACATGCACAAGAAATAAATGTAGGCTAATAAGTCACTAACATTTCTCCCACCTAGTATATGCTATTTTTTTCCCAATCCTTTTACCTAGTAGCAGAAGAGGTAAAATCTATAAGATCATCAGGTAAGCTTTAGAATATCATGGGCCCAAGTTTTGGAGGTTATGTGAAACCTTTGTATAAGGAAAGTTAGTTTTGTGAAGAAGGTACAGAGATGTGAATGTAACTTGATAAAATTGTTGGTTTATGTATTCAACAATAAAATTTCCACTTCAAAAGGATACCAACATTGTAGGTTCTACATTTTTATATTACAATAGATATTTATCTCCTTTTCCTAAAAATTATAGATCAAAAGATATTTAACTTTCTAGCTCCACATGTAATGTCTTTTTCCATAAACATGTAATGATCATATCTGTGTACTACATAATGGACTACAGTAGCATCACTAAATTCATTTAAAGTTAAACATACAATATTGTTGTCTCTAATAGGAAAAATGTTTCAAAGCTTTTGTGGTGTTTACATAATTATTTTGTTATGTAGTTGGCTTAAGAAAATATTAAATATAATTGGTGACATAATGTAATACTTACATTGAGGATATTTCACATATTATTATATTTTCAATAATTTTGGTAAGCTCTGATCTTCTAGTTGATGTGTTACATATTTATAGTTAAAAACAATTATGGACCATGATGAAATAAATGTCATTAATTTGCTAGTTCACAATTAAATTAAAATTTATAAATCTCAATGATTTGTCAATTCACAATTAAATTAACATTTATAGATAAAGGAAATATCACAGTAAATTTTAGTTTAGTTTAGATGTTCTCTAGTGATTTAGTTTAAGTGTTATTTTAGTAATTAAATCAAATTTATATATCTATAAAAAAAAATATAGCATTATTACGAATCACTCCCAATAACATAGCTCCCAATAACATAGCCCAAATCAAAGGGAAAAAGGGTAGGCTTAAAGGGAAAGAAAAATGAAACAAATAAAAAAAGATAAAAAAAGATTCATATGCATCACCGTATAAATATTCGGGAGAATTTCACTACAGCTCCAATGTAATCGACATAACTTCGCTGCAGATTACGCATGTGGTTCATCCCTACGTATGTCTCAAAAACGCTATTTCAGGTTCATCGCCGTCAAAATTGACGTCCGACCAACAATTCCGGAGGGCCGAATACCAATCAATGATTTCAAATTTCCGAAGTAGCCGTTGCGATGTGGTCCCCGCTCCCTTCCTGCGCATGATGTAACTTCCTTAGACATTGGATCTCCTTTTTTCTATTAAGCACGTCGATTATGTGGTCCCCGCTCCCTCCCTGCGCATGCCTAGAAAACCGTCACACAATCAACTAGTTCATTCCATCACACCACATCCTTATCAAACTTCTGTTTCTTGTTATCCCGACGTGCAAAATGCCTTTCTTGTTATTCCGATGTGCAGAATGGTTTGGAAGTTCGGGTAACTGATTTTAAATTTCCTACAACCGGTAACCGATGGGTGCCTCATTTGTCTATAAAACCACATACAGTTTTAAAGCATTCATTTCATTCCTCTCATATCTTTGGCACTCTGAACTGTAGGTTGGTCGTGTGGATGGCCGATCTCTGTATATATTCGTTCTGTGTTTTTATATAGGTGATGTTTACAGTTGCTCTGTGGTTTATGTTGCTCAGAGGCTATCTGAAAACTTTGGATGCATGGAGACGGAGCTTTTCTTCCACGGAAGAATCTGGTATGATTTCATTCTTGTTATGCTAAACTTTTCTCCACTCAGATGTGTTGTAAGGCTATATGTTTTGTGTTTTTTGGTATTTTGTTTCGAAATTTTCGTGTAATGTTAATTGATTTTTGATGTGTTGTTAAATTTTTTTGTCTACCCAGGTAGCAGCGGTAGCATACTTTCATCCTTGGAGAATTGTGACAAACAGAGTTGGCCCGACCCTCTATCAATCATAACAGGTAAATAGATATGCAATTCCCATTCATACTTTAGCTTTTCTATAATAACAATAACAAATGTAATGCTTATCTGTACCATATCATATTTTCAGTGTGTTCGCCTGTGTTTCTCACCTTTCTATATTACTTTTATTCCTCAATTTTTCTGTGGTTACTGTTGCTTTGTGTTGCTACTTCTATGCGTTTATGTTATTCCTAAAATTCTGTGTTGATCGTTGCTTTGTGTTACTATTTCTTTGAATGTTATGTCCGGCTTAAAACCACTGAAATTTCTTTCTATGTTAGGAACATGCAGTTTAGAGTGTCAGGGTTATCTGTACCAATCTCCTTCTATGTTAGCTACGTCCATGAATATGAGCAACTTACATTCTTCAGGGACGTTGTAAACTTACGTCCTTCAGTGTATAAATGGGACGCTGTATAAATGGGACGTTGTAAACTCTTCTCCGTTCACCTTGCAATATAACAGCACATTGTTAAAATAGACTGAAATACATTTCATAGCAACCGTTTAGGATAAAGAAATAATCCTAGAGGGTATAAATGGGAGGTTGTAAACCCGACATTTCCTTTTTTTGGCAAACTCTTCTCCAGTCGAGATTTTAAAGGACATTTTAAATCGTGATGATATATTAGGGACGATATTTTAAAAATGGTGTTTTTTAATATTAGAAAGACAATGATAATTGTTTTTAAATATATTATCATTTATCTCTTATAATTTTAATGTATTTTATTGTTTTATATATT
>APFE031213558.1:17554-31980 GCA_000404065.3 Pinus taeda
TTTCCAATAAGCTATCTTGAGCTCAATTGGGACTGCAGGAAGTGCCTCAAACTCAACCTCAAAGTGGCACGACGCATAGAGGATTTGGCGCGGCGCATCGAGGATTTTTGCCACATTTTTCACTTTCTAGCTCATAAATTCTGCCAGTTTGACTAGTTTTTCTTTGTGATGTAATTTTTGACCTATCTTGATTTAATTGAAGGATCATGATGTAATTTTGGCTCATATTTACTTGTTCTATAGGATTCATTCATTAAAGGGTGAAAATTTAATGAATGAATCAGTTTCCTACCTTATAGAGGCAAGTTGTTTTGATTGCCTAGATTTCAGTGCTTGGTTTAGAATTAGTTGAAACAGCTCCTAGAATGATGAGCTCGACCCCTAGAGGCAAGGGAATGGGTTGGGCTAGTCTATATCATGTTTCTTTAAGTCCATTTTTCAGGGTTGGACACTTTGTGTATTGCTTTGGGCATATCAAGCTGTATATTTTCTCTGCATTTTTGGCTAAGGAAAGACTAGGGTTTTGCAGCATTGTTTGGGATCCATGTGGCTTTATGTTTTGATGGTGTGCTTCTCTCAGTAATTGTAAGTTGTTATGTGTATCATTTTCCTTACTCTCATCTTCTGCAATTGAACAAACGAAGTGATTAAGGTAGAATCCATTGATTGCTATGCTCTGCCTTTAAATTTGTTTGATTTTCCATGTTTTCATCTATTTAAGGAGAATCCTTGAGACCTTCTTGCTCTCATTAGCGCCTCACCAATCTGATCTACCCATTCATTCCCTTTAAAAGCATCAAGACGATCGCCTTCCTTGCCCCAATCAGACCTCTGCAAAAACTGTGCCTCATCCCCAAGCCCAAATTTGCCTTCCCTTATTCCAACACAAAAACTCCCAAAAACTCAAATCAAATCCTTGTGCTTCATACCTAGCCTAAAATTAGCTTTTATTTCAGTCATCTCGAGCCCCATCAATTATCCTTTGTCGAGATTGACTCGGAGAGAGCCCTCTCCTGTCCTCGTAGGGCTAGCTACGAGGCTGAGCGTGGTTTGATATTGGACCTAGAACCTTGCCTTCCCAACCTGAGGCAAATCTAGACTCTAACAGAATCCAAAGTTTCATGATCAAACCAAACTTATAAACACCAAGTATCATTTGATTCAACATCATGTCGAGGCCAAAACAATTTATTTGACACATTGTCCAACATTAGAATAAATTGCAGATATCTTTACGAAAGCATTGGGATGTAAAAAATTCAAAAAATTTAGATATTTACTTAGTATGTTAGATGTCCCTTCAGATTAAGGGGGGAAATGTTGTAATCCTTCGGGATTTCTATAGAGTTATGGATTTAGTTATAAATTAGGTATTTCTAGTTATACCTGTTTTCAATTATTGTTTTCAAGTATAAATGTAACCTTCATTGAATGAATTAAGACATAGAACACAACATTTGAATCAATGGAATTCTCCAGACTTCTTATCAGTTACTAAGAAGGAGATAGGCAGGGAGATAATTACAAAGTTGGAGGACAAAGAGAGAGTGATGGGGAGGAGAGAGAGAGAGGGATGTGGGAGAGAAAGGAAGGAAAATAAAGAGGACTTAAAAAGATGGAATTGGAGGGGGGAGAGGGAGCGAAGAAAAAATACATAGAGAGAGAAAGGTGGAGAGAGAGGGTGACAAGAGAGAGAGGGGGAGAGAATAGAGAGATGACAAAGAGAGAAACATATATCCAACCTTATTTTAACCCGAGCATTAGAGAATCAAATTTCTTAAATGCAAACTTTTCCTCAAATTTTACATTAAAAAAAAACTAACACTTCAAAAAATTTAATCTTTTAATATATCCAAAATTCAAATCAACCTAAACTTATAATACTATTTTTATTTAAATTAAATAAATATAAAAATAAATTTTCGCCCTAACAACTTTCGAGCTTCTTCCCACCGCATCAAATTCAAATTCCATATTAAAAAATTATATATTTTACTTTTATAGTGTGTTGTGAGTATGTATGTATATAATTATATAATGTTCCCTTTATAATGTGTTTGGGTTGCATGGGAAAAGATACGCAAAGCCAACTACTATGATGGTGGTAAAATTAAAGGAAAAGAGTCGATTTCAACATCAAATGGTACCAGTGAACTCTCGTTCATTTTATCATGTAATGCTGTGAAATGGTACAACTAAAAAAATACGTATATGTTATTAAATGCTTAGTTAACATACAGGTCTTTGCGTACCGAAACTATTAGTTTTTTTACTATGCGGTTATATAAATCATTTTCAGAGATCTAATTGATTTCAAAGATTTAATTGCAGATGAAGTGGAGTAATGTTGGAATTTGGATTTTTCTTTACTTGCTTAAAGAAAAATTGATGTTTTGAGTTTTTGTGCTTTCTCTCAAGAAATATTATGTTTAAAATTTTTCTCTTTAAGAGTGGTGTTCTTGTAATAAATTAACCCTTCATCAATAAATATTTGATTAAAAAATTACCTTTCAATAGCATAATTATGTTAAAAAATTCAAATATTTATCATAAAAAATGACCATAACACACAAATGACTTATTAAATCTGGAATTTTGGTATGGTATGAAATTGCATGGAACATGAATAATAAAATCTGTGAACACTAAAACCAAATGTCATTGACCGAACATGCCATAGCATTTGTATATATGTGATATGAGTAAGGAGATCTTATGGGACATATAAGATGACCAACAAAGTAAAATCAATGAATGTTATTAATAAAAACTCAAAATTAGATTAATTAATATGGTTTATGTTATGCTTTACATAATTTAATATATGTTACTCAATATAAAGATAAGTTATACATTTTATCGTAGGGAAGTGTCACATCATTAAAGATGAAAAAAAGAAAACGTTCAAGCAATACTCCTAGGTTTGTGACATAAAAGCTCAACTTAAGCACATTTCTAAGATGTACTGAGTACTTTTTTAGGTGACAATAATAATACTAATCTATAAATAATCCACTAATATATATTCAATCATCTATTATTATAACATTTCTCAACAAACATATGCATATTATGCATTCATGCTAACATAACAATCATCTAATAAACCATAGTGAGAAGAACATTCATAATAAATGACCTTATGTGACTCCATAGTTGAACAACCAACAAATAAATTATCTCCCTTACAACATACCAATGAGTTTCCCATACAAAAATAAATCTACAACAACTCAAGACAATCTAGAACTATGAACTAATAAATCTACAACAACTCAAAACAATCTAGAACTATGAACTAATAATTGATTAATCAACTATTTTTCCTTGCCATTTAAAGGCTTTGTATAAAAATTTTACCCATGTGCAACATATCAAAACCCTAACTTGAATAATGTATATGGCTACCTAATACATAAAATAAAAGAGCCATGTATGAAAGATAAAAACATGGAGTTCATTTTGATTTCTTTAGTGTGTAATTGAATTGACTAATAGTAGCATCATTATAATTATTTAGTTTTGATCATCTAATTTTTTTTACACTAGCAATAAAAATACAACTAATTATTAAAAAAATAAATTTAAATATGTCATAATAAATGCTATATATTATTACATTCTTCTGGGTATACTATTTAATATAACTATTACTTATTATATTTGTTTTTTTAATAAAAATAATAAATAATAATCACAGTTTAAATATTATTTTCCCCAAAATAAAAACTAGTTGTTAGTCCCTGCCTGGGACAATTAGCGACTCGATCTCTCGCATTGAATGCATATTAATTTTTTGTTTGACTAGAAATATATATCTGCACCAAAATTTTAACCAAAGTTTTAGTATAAAAAAATAATATAAAATAGATTAAGTTTTTTTAGTATTAATTTTATGGTGACTAGAGGTTTGGTTTGGAAATATAGACAATCCTAATTTCACACCATGGAGTCATTGAATCCATGCATATCACTTCATTCACAACGTGTTCTCAAGATTTGCATCCACGTAGCGCCTTTAACATTACGTTTGGACATATGGCGGGATTCCATCTCCAGGGTAAGAGTGCTATTTAAGAACGGATCCGGATGTGGGAGGTTTATTTTGTTGGCTTCAGCATTGTGGGAGGGTTTCAGGGTTGAGCTGGTAAGCTTCATAAAGCCAGTTCGCAAGCGAGCCCTGGGTGATTATTCAACCAGTGATCTCGTCCCGTTTCATTTCTTGTCCCAACCAACAGTAACTCTTATCCAGCCATCTCGTCATCCAGCCTGAAACTACAAAGTAAAGATATATGGCTAATGCAGGGGTCTAACGATGGCATTCTAGGACCTCTCCACAACAGATAGAAGAAAGCAAGATTCGCAGTGTCATAATTAGCTTGTTGGTAAAACTTTTTTTTAAATATTTTGCAGTATTATTAACAGTAGAGTCTCACCCATCTTAATTTCTTTCATTTCCTAATTATTATTCTTTGATTTCCTAAGCGTCTGATTTCCTAGTTATTTTCTAGTGTGTTTATGAATTTTTTTTGTTGGCCGTGTTTTGCAGAGTGGGCATCGACATGCCCAAGATTGAAGTGCGGTTCGAGCACTTGACTGTGTATGCAGATGTATATGTTGGCGGCAGATCATTGCCAAGTATTCCGAACTTTACCATGAATATGCTGAAGGTATGTTGAATTGAATCCATGAATTTTGATTTTTTTTATTGGCACAAATCATGGTGGGAATTGATGGAGATTTCCTTTTTCAGGCGGTTTTAGGATTTCTGAAGATTTTCCCGGATAGGAGGAGACCCATTTCAATCCTTCATGATGTTAGTGGAATCATAAACCATGCAGGTGATTATCAATTCATGCAATTAATTTCGTACTTTCTTTTTGAAATCCTCAGATTGCCGATATTGTTTATTTGTATTTTTTAGAAGGGAAAAAACGCTTTTGAATTTATATTAATAAAAACTAATAAAAACAGATAGTACATCTTACTTAGTGTTTCAATCCGCTTGTATTTAGATTTCTTTTCCTACTTAATCTTATGGATCTTACTTGTTTCCATGTAATGTTCAAAATACAAAAAAAACTATTTTTTAACTTACTATATGTTTGGAGTGTTCTGTTTTTACATTGCCTTGTAATTATTAGTATTATCCCAAAAAAAATTAGGCTTCCATCATTTACTATGGTTTTTTTTGTTCATATGCTAAAAAAATTTATCATGCTTTTATTAATATTTTTTGATAGCAAGTCTACTGTTCAGTTTTGTTTATCATGCTTTTATTAATACTTTTTTGATAACAAGTTTACTGTTCAGTTTTGTTCTTTGTAGATGTGATAAAAATTTATAAGTTAGTATGTACTCACCAACATTTTGATGCTTTTCATCCCATTGATTAATATGGGAAGATTGAGATTATTATAACCTTTCACCTAATTTACTATTCTTTTTCATCCCTTTCCTCTTGGCCACTCTTGGCCATTTTATGAGAGGATTGAAATTGTTATAACCTTTCCCCTAATTTACTATCTCTTTTGCATCTTTTTCCTCACTATTTTAAAGCAATCAGTACTCATAATCTAATAACCTCTGCATACTGTTTGTGCCTTGTCCGCTTTCAAAAAAATTTCCAAATTTTATTATTATATACATCCACATCATAGTTACCCAATTAGGCGAAAAAAATCATAAATTGGATGGTTCGATTAGATTTACAAATCAAAATGGAAATTCGAGCTCGGCTTACCTAAAATGTAGGTAAAATGTACTCGACTCGATATTAGATTTCGAGCTCCGCTTATCTAAAATGTACTCGATATTAGATTTCATGATACTAGATTCTTCCCAGATTTTTAATCATACTTATAGATTCGAGCATCCCATTCAAGGTGAATAATTGATAATGGTGGATGTAGGTTTATGCGATAAGAAATTTAGAGGAAATAAAATACTTACAAATCTATGATAATTATGTTTAAAAAATTATGTTTTTTTTTTTAAAGTAAAGTAAAAAGTATATAATTTATCATAGGTAAATTTATCAAATTTAATTTATAATTTGTGGAGTTATCAAATTTAAATTAAAAAGAAAAATTTATAAATTGAGTAAATAGAAAATTTTGTTTTTTAAATTAGATTTTTTATTGAAATTTAGTAATTGATAACTTGAGTGTATATTTAAAAAAAATACAAATACTTAATATACTATTTCATTATGAATTTAAAATATTTGCTAATGTGGAATTGAGATGGTTTATTGTAATGTGTGCTAATGTGGAATTTAGATGGTTTATTGTAATGTGGAATAGCTTGGAATTTAACTCTATATTAAGTTTTATATCAATACAAAAATTCTTAAAACCTACTATCACTATCATATTTACCATTAGAAATGTAAAACTAATCTAATTAGTCCAATATATAATTTTATATGCAATATTTATAATTAAATAATTTTAAAATATTTTTTTATCATTTTCAATATTATAAATTATACTTTTCAATAATTTAAAATATTGTGAAAATAATATATTTGAATATATATAAAAGCTATATTACCCTATTTTTTTGGTTGAATTTTAAAGAATCAAATTTTTTGGTACCAAATAAATTCTAATTCTAATTCAAATTTAATGACTATGATCCGCATCCACCCTACTATTGGTTGCTTTCTAGGCAGTAACAAGGACTCGATCCAAGTTGCATTAACAGAGTCAAGCTCCTCTTCTTAGTCTCCTTACTCCTATCATGTCTTTGGGACTTACTCCTATCATGTCTTTGGTGTTTCAATTTCTTATTTACTTGTTTTTATCTTATGGTTGTCTTTGGTGTCTCAATTTCTTGTTTACTTGTTTTTATCTTATGGCCTCAAAGGCACATATATTATATTAGCATATGTATATTATATTTTGAATTCCTGGGTGGTTTTTTGTCTTTTGCCTCTCTTAGGTAGGGACATTTTTGGATGTGGTTGGGTTTCCTTGGTGACTGGTCACTTTAGAACCTTCAATTCTTTCATATAATTTCTTGTTTTAAAAGCAATATAAATTTTATTCAGCAAAAATAATGTACATTAGCAAAACATCATATGCAATTCTCATCGGAAAAGATAAAAATAAATAAATTTAAAATAATCATTTTTTTGCTTAAAAAAATATAACCAATCTTTAAAATAAAAATCATAATATCTGTTTATAAAATATATTTATGCACCAAATCATAATATCGGTTTATAAAATATATTTATGCACCAGTAGTTGCAGGGATGTCTACTCAGTCACTTGCCGAGGGAACGACCGATGCTTCGTTCTGCCCCTTATATGTGGAATGCTTTGTTTTGCCTTCCTATATGTAAGAAAAGATCCTCGCATGGTAGAATACTCCACAGGTTCGCTTCCATTGACTTTATTCTATGGAGTTGAAATTGAGACATAGGAAGTTGAGTGAGCCAGATACCATGAGAATAATCCACAGGTTCGCTTCATTCAATGCAGTTGAAATGGAGACATGGGAAGTTGAGTGAGCCTGATAATTATAGGAAAATTGAAAATTAAATCTGCAATACATTTCAGAGCAGAATTAGTAAGTGAATTCAATTTACTATTTATAGCAGAATTAGTAAGTCAATTCTATTTACTTTCTCTATATGTGTATCTATTTGTCTTTTTATGTGTGCTTAATAAATAATTATTCATTTACCCATTTTAGCGTTTCATCTTGAAGATGATTAGCATCGTTGACAAGAAAAACCCAAAGAAATATTCCAGATTTAACGGTTGGTATTGCAAAAAATATCCTCATATTCCAGTTTTTTTTGGAATCTCTTATGGCAAAATTAATGACCACAAAAGATCTTATACAATAACTTTTTCGTTTTTGTAAACGAAGAAATATTACTCTGAAAAATTCATATTAATTTTTTTTTACTCGAAAATAAATGTATGGTAATGATTGAAGGTAGAGGGTGGGAGTTTTGCATCAGTTTTAAACGTGAATATAATTTTAATTTTGTGAATTATTATGATGGCTATGAATCACGTTTAAAAGTGGATAATGAAAATACAATCCCAAATACCCACTCATTAACTACATCGTTGTGTTAACCACGCTAATGTTTAAACTTATAACGATGGGACGGCCACATTAAATGATGAGCCAAACTTTAAACCAACCAATATGAGTCTTCTCATCTATAAATGAAAGAAATATGGTATGCAACTAAAGCTTTTCTTTGTGATTACATTATAAGTGGGGCCATTAATGACATCTAGAAGCTCAAGATATCCCAACGTCATGAAACTTCATTACCAAGGCTTGAAAAGGTGGCAAGCCCTTTTTAACCATGAATTATATAAATCACTTCAAGGGATAAGGGAATTTTTATAGGAATGAAGTGTAAATGGGACCCATTTTACACTGTCTAACAAATACATGCCTAATATTGTAATGGTCTTTATTATATATTTCTAATCGCATTCACCATGGAACATATGAAAGAAACATCCATAAGACATAATATAGGATAGAGATTTAGAGGATGACACTTGAGAGGAAGTGTAGTGCTTTAACATAATATATAATTTATTTATTTTTAATTTCAAGTTTAATTTTTAAATATATCAGGATAAATTGTTTAGTTAGTGTTTGTTTGAGATTTGAATTTTAGAATAAGAAAATATAGGTTGATTGATAAGTTATTGAGAATATATTTGCAGACAGTACATGCAACCTATTTTAAATAGTAAATGCTTAATTTATTGTCATTTTTAATAGTGTTTATATTAATATTTATTTACTTAATTTATTATTAAATATCAGTGTAAAATTAAAAAGATATATATAAAATTATTAATAATAAATAGACAATATTTTATTTATTTTCGAAAAAATGTCAATAAAAAAAAATTAACAATTTTTTTTAATATATTTATGTAAGAAGATCACAAATCCTTTGGCAAGTGAATATAAAATTTCCTTATTGTGTTTCTTTTACCACTCAGATTGTTCAATAGAAAGTGGGGAAGAATTTTTTTTTATTGTTTTCCAAGATTTGCCTCAAAAAAGTCTTCTATTTTGTTTGTTTACTCTTACATAGAGTTGTTTGGAAATGTATTCAAATATGATCTAAGATATGTTCTCATTAAAGTGTATTAACCATATTATATAAAGTCCATTTAATCAATGTTAACTAAATCAAACCATTAAGTGTAATTTTTAATAAAGCTATTAAATGCAACTCTAAGCTATTTTACATCAAATGTCCTTAATCCACTCTCCAAGGCATAGCACATTTGTCCAAGACAAAATCAACTTTGATTTCTCAAGCCATATGACACAAACATGTGTATATCACATG
Organism: Pinus taeda; assembly: GCA_000404065.3. NCBI lineage: Eukaryota > Viridiplantae > Streptophyta > Pinopsida > Pinales > Pinaceae > Pinus > Pinus taeda. The sequence continues at coordinate 26,907 of APFE031213558.1, forward strand.
GGTTTCATTCTTTTGAACCATCAAACTTAGTTGTTTTTTTTCTAACCTATCCGCACTTTGCGATTTTTATCTTATCAACGCCGCAAAGTTTATATGTGGTTCTTTAATCCATTTCAGATCACACCTCCCCAGTTTTTAGGAATTTGGGTACCACAAAAACTCAATTATGAAGAAGAAGGTGGAAGCACATAGCTACAAACATTTTTTCCAAGTTGACTTCCTTATCCTAATTTTGAAGTACTCTTCTTCTCGTTGTTGCTTATTAGTTTCTTACCCATACCAATTTGATCCTTTTGCTCCTATACCTTAATAAAGTAGGTCCCACCACCTTTTAACAGATGATATTCACTCTCTTTTATGGGCTTCCAAACATCACACCACATGTGTCAAGTGATGCCACATCACATTCAACTTCATCAACAAAATAAACATCATTGGTGAACTAAGCTTTAAACATCTCATGATTCTCATAAATTAATTATTTTGCAACAAACTCAATGAACATAGATGTGGGTGCTCATATATTTTCTATACAAAGTTCAATAACTAAAGTTGCATAAATCATATTGCATTGAGAACAACTATTGAAAAGATTTTTTACCTTTCATGCTCTTCACATGAACCTTGAGATGGAAGAGTACATTCCTCTCTCTAAGTCCTCCTTTAGATAATCCCCTATACAAAGTGTTATCTATTCAATACTCAATGTTCGACGAGTTAGAGCTAGTCGGCCCTAATATGCACAAATTATCTATATTAAGGATGTTGGCTACGCTCTCATTGTACATTTTTGTTCAGCTCCATTCTTGGGGTTCAAATTTCAAGCTTTTAGTTTGGAGTTTCAGTTACTTACATGTTGATTGATTTAGCAAGATATGAGATCAGAGACCATAGTTCCTAATTTCATGAAGGATTTATAAAGCAATTTGGGATTAAAATTTGTAGTGTTGGGGAATGCAGATGGCTATGGTAGTATTTCCATTTCTGACGCTTTTATACATTAATAGCTGGTTTAAAGTTCGAATAGTTTTCTTGTGCAAATATTCATAACCACAATTTCTAGGTTCGAAAAGCTACTGAATAGTCCAGTTGGTGTCTATCATGACGACTCAAACACTACATGAGTATGAGATTTCAAGGATGAGTTGTTGAGATACCATGCGGAAGCAAAGTAGACAAAATAGTAATGCTCAACCGTCAACACCATGAAACGGAGGCCTTGGTTACTTTTTCTTCTGTCTTGTTTACAGGAAATTGAAACCACGTATATAACTTTGAAGGACGACGCCTGCAATAAGAGCTCAAAACCTTTCGCCAAATCCAAACTCATGAAAATAATAAGTAATTTTAAATTTGAAATTTTATTGAAACATTGGTTAAAGTGTACCATATGAAAAAAGTCAAAGCAATTAATATACCGTCAAACATCTATCGATCGGTGGATAGAACACTCTCTGTAATGGTCGTGCCAATTGAAGGACCTGTTGGGGAAGATGGCAATGGCTCTAAACAATTCAAAAACCAAAAATTATGTCCATCCTATTCTTGAATATTTGAGAAATCTGCCATTGACTTAAACTCAGGGGTAGAGGGGTCAGCCAGCATTGGAGTTCCAGCGAATTGTAGTTGAATTTTAGATGGAGTTCCAGCTAATTGTAGTTGAATTTTAGATGGAGACCGATGTTGAATTTTAGATGGAGTTCCAGCTAATTGTAGTTGAATTTTAGATGGAGACCGATGTTGCGACTGCCCATTTCTATTAAATGAAAAAAAAATCTATGAGATTTATGTAAAATATTTAACAAAGAACAAATTCAAAATAAAATGGCTTACAAATTAGATTGGAACGGGACTTCTTTTACAAGGTTCAGTGCAATGTCCAACTGCTCCTATCTTTCTACATACTCAATGTGAAAGAAATCTACGTGATTTTGTAAATATACACATCCAGATTAACATGAATCTTGAATGAAAGAGACACGTGATGAATCTTGATTGAAAAAGACATCTTGTTATATTAGATTAGAATGAGAAACTCATGCATGCACATATTTATTTTAATCTTTTGGATTCTATGCATTCTTAATTTACTGAAGTCCATGCATCCAAACAAAGTACATTTTCTAGAAACATTTGAATTTTTCCGCAAATTCAACTGCAAAAATATTATTCATAAGAGTAACGTTTTACCTTGGCGATGGCGGTTTATGTGAGCTCCAAGCCCTTGTGATCGAGAAAAGGTCTTTGGATAATACATGCACTTGTAAGATTTTGCAGCGAGAGCTTCCTCTTCAATAAGTCGCTTTCCTTTATCTACATGAGAAAAAAAATGCAAAACACATTATAGATTAAACTAACTACTCAATAAGTCGCTTTCTTTTATCTACATGAGAAAAAAATGCAAAACACATTATAGATTAAACTAACTACTCTAAACGGGCGTTTGTAAGGACTTCAGAATTACCAAATATTTCATGGAAGGGTTGCAGTATAGACCAGACTTTCCACACATTAATAGAATGTGCAAGGAGGCAGTAAAATTAGATCTAGTTAAATTCCATTAGATCATAATGTTACAGTTTCTCTGGCCGAAAATGAGCACATTAATATTGCAGAAAAGGACTTTTAGAAAACTGTCTGCAACAGTTAAAAAATTCTCAAAGATCTTTTATATAACTCAATTCACAGTGTCATGCCTCTGCCATGTCTGACATTACTTAAAACGTTTAACAAAATTTTTTACCAAAGAAAACTCTGACAAACCTATACAGTTAATTCTTTTGGAGTCGTCTAATTAATGGAATTTGTTTTCTAGAATAGCAAGTATAAATAAAGGTCATGGACAAATTTAGCAATATCTAATACAAATCTATTAATCATTATCTTATGAATTAGTTTACTCTCAGTTTATTTCAATGAATTCTTGTTAATATTTTTATTCGTTTAAATCATTGTATGATGTTTACTAATCAAATTTTCCAAAAATATCAATATTATATCAAAGCATTTCTAATAGAAAATTCTATGACAAAAAAATTCTTAAAAAGAGGGAAGCCAATATATGTAAAGGAAAAATATATGATGAGCTTCTATACCTGGGTTTTCGCTGGAGGATTGAGTAGGCGGAGCAACACTGGTAGGAGGCAATGATCTAACTGCATGGGTATTTTCATTTTCTTGTCTGAGATCATCAAATCCTTCGTATTCCTCCCCACTTTTCACTGTTCCGCCCTCCATATTTCCGGATCCTTCGTATTCCTCCCCACTTTTCACTGTTCCTCCCTTCATATTTCCGGCAGCGAATCGCTCCTCTCAGGGAGTACTGTCTCTGAGAGCAGCTAGCAGTGCTGAAGGGCATGGGCTGTTTGTTGAGCAAACAGGTTCTGGTTCTCATTTGAATTCCTGCAACACCATTAATATAACACAATGAGTACATGGCAAGATGGTTCAAATATCTTAATGGAACTTTGTAACTTTCACCAACTCAACTCAGAGAGATTCATGGAACTTTGGATAAGATTGTTGTACAGGATAGATAAGTAAATAGATAAACGGTCACTCTACCTGGTTCTCTTGACATTTCTGGAGTTATTTACACCGCATGTTCAAAAAAAAAAATATGACTGCCTTAATTTAAGAAATTCTACAAACTTCGAAGATGTTAATCCATTTTGGCTGATGCAATATTGTTTGAGATTAATAGGTAAAAATGGAGGCCATGTGCCCGGTAAGTCTGAAAGAATGTGCAATGTAAGATAATATGTACAAAGCGTGACCCCGGCAGGGACTACCGCCACGACAGTGACTCCCTTGTTTTGTCTATAGATTAAACGATTCAATTAAATTTTTTATCCATTAATTATTTTAATAATTAACTTTAAAAAATTAATAAATAAATAATTTTGTGTTTTTTTTAACTCTTCCTTTTAACAAACTTATAATTCTATTGGATTAATGACTCCCTTGTTTTGTCTATAGATTAAACGATTCAATTAAATTTTTTATCCATTAATTATTTTAATAATTAACTTTAAAAAATTAATAAATAAATAATTTTGTGTTTTTTTTAACTCTTCCTTTTAACAAACTTATAATTCTATTGGATTAATATTATTTAGCACTTTAACCAAGAAAATGAGAGGTGGCTTTTGGTGGTCTGTCGGTTTGTTTCACTCGTACCTTTTCTGGAAGCGTGTATAAATCCAAACACGCTTCATTGATTTCGTGCACCGCCATTTAGGTTGCAGAGTCCTTAAACGGCCTGCAGGTGGACGGGTTTTTAGATCAATGGGGTACAAATAGTCAAGTGAATTGTTTTCTGAACAGTTAAGATGGGACAAATTAATGGGATTTTTAGAGAATTGATCATTTTGAAAGGTTGGCAGTCATTATTACAATTTGTTGCGGAAGATTTAGTAACAGAATAATTTTGAAAATTTGGCTGTCACTATTACAATTTGTTGGAGAAGACTTAGTAACATAATGCTCCGATTTACTTGGGCAATTGTTGGAGAAGACTTAGTAACATAATGCTCTTGGGCAATTTGAAAGACAGCAAATTCCATTTTTTCCAAAAGTCAAAAAAGAGCTACTCAGAGTACTTAAAGGGACATCTTAAGATCAATTGTGTACCAAAAGTGAAGCCAATTGTTTTTTGTAATTAATTATGCATGAATAGTGGAGTTAATTGTTATTTCTGATTGGGTAAATTAATGAAAATGTCTTAAAAAAAAATTGATTATTCACTGTTACTATTACAATTACAGCTTGTTCGGGAAGACTTGAACTTAACTTGTTACTATTACAATTACAGCTTGTTTTCCAAGACTTGAACTTAACTTGTTCTAAAAGACTTGAACTCGAGTAATTAATTGTTCACCAAACAACTTAAACTGATATTGTCTGACTTTTATAAATATGTTTTTATATTAAATATATACTACATGGTATTATAAATATATTATTAGCACAATTATATAAATTATATAGCTAATAAACACCAATAGATAAGAATCAATAATAAGCTTTGAAATAATTACTATATCATATATCTCACATAATTAAAATTTAAAAA
>APFE031213558.1:32616-44641 GCA_000404065.3 Pinus taeda
TTTATTTTATAAATATAAAAATTATTTAAAGTTATTTAATAATAATTACTATTTGTAAGGTAAAGTAGTGGATATTGTAATGGTTTTTTTACAAGAATTTGTAAAAAAAAAAATTATAGTATAATATTATACATTGAAATATATTATTTTTTAAAAATAATATAATTTATTTATGTTTAATTTGATTGGTTATCACATTGAATATGTTATTGCCTTTTGCCTCTATTAATGTGTCCATTACCTCTATTAATTAACGAGAAGTACATAGATTACGTCAAGGTGTAGGATGGATATTTATGATACAATTTGTTTTGGGAAAGTGATAAAATTATTGCAATGATTATAAACATTTTATATTCTTATTTATAAAAATGGCTAATAATGAATATAATCGAATCAAAAATATATTATTTAAAATTATTATTTAATATCACATATGTAATTTAAAAATATTTATTAATGGTATGTGAGATATATTTTTATTTGTACATTATATTTTTAAGGGGTAGAGGTCACTTAACTTTTTGTCTTAACCTAACCACATATGATAGATTTTACACTACTAATGAATGAATGATATTAAAAAAGTAAGATATTTGTAATACGAATAAATATAAAATTTCCCATATTCATAAAACAAGATATAATAGAAATTTATCATAAGACCTCTATATTTCTATGTTGCAATACAAATAATGTTAATTTAAGAAATTTAATAACACATTTAATTACAATTTAAAATTAATCTAATTACAACATTTTAAATTTCTAAATCTTTGTATTTTTATTATTTTCTACTTTAATTTAACTATATTTAAACTAAGCACCACGGACTAGCTACTATGTAACCGTTATTTTATTTTAATTTTTTCCTTTTGTAGGCTAAGGTGTTGCTCTCTTTTTTCTATTACTTCAAATCAAAATACACATCAAAATGAGGTTGCCTTCCACTCGCCCTCTTGGGGAAACCGAGTATTTAAGCCACCTGAAGTTCTTAATAGCCGCCCAAAAATAAAGGATCCATAGTCCGTTTATCCAAGCTAAATACACTATACAGTCTTTCAGATTTCCAATCCTACTTACTTGCATATAACAGTTTTCTACATCTAATACTTGAAACATGATGGAATTATCTATACTATGCATTTTCATCAAAATTAAAACATATCTAAAATTACTCAGCTTCTGCCTCTGGACGCTGGGTAGTCTCCTTGTTTGCATTCTGCTGGCCTTCCTTTATCAATTGTTGGATCTCATCTAGCTTCTTCTCCTGCATCTCCAAGGTGATCGGTATAATTAGGAACTCCCTCCTCAGGTTCGGAACTCCCTGTGCAAGTTTAGCCATCTCTGTTGCCGCTTGCTCCAGAGCTTTGGCCAACAATCTTTTCATCACCCAGTATATATGAAGGGACTGTTTAAATAATGACATTCTACCCCTAGTGTTACCAGGGTCGTGGAGAAAGAACTCCCAATCCTCCATCTCAGAGTCTGACTGAGCTTGAATGGCTTCCTCCTCCATATTCTGGATAATTCTTCTAATTCTGGGGCTCGTGCTCTGGTTATATGCCTTCTCAGCTTGCTGAATTTTCCTATCCAGCGACCGACTTGTCTTTTTACCCGGTCTCCCCCTCTGCCCTCGTCGTCCTCCCCTTGCTCCTCGGTATCTACTCGTTCCTCAGCCTCTCATGCTGCATGGTTCCATCCCGCTTCCCGCATGTTTGCTTCCCCTTCGTCTGCCACTCTGCCTTACCCTTCCTCCCCGTTGTCCCAGCTGTTCGTCGCTGGTTTGCTGGTGCTCCCATCCTTCTACATTTCGGCTTCGCTCCTTATCTTGCTCTTATCTTGCCAGTCCTCTTCCTCCTCAGAATCATCGTAAATTTCGTATATCTCCTCAATTGTCTCTTCCTTCGCAACTGCCTTGCCTTTTTTGTCCCTTTCTCTGCATAGCTCGGCTTCCATTTCTTCTACAATCCTTGCTCCCTTTCTGGTTTCCATGGCAACCTCAGCAGGTTTTCGACGCAACCTCTCTCTGTAACAGCTCACCACGTCTTTTCCTCTTCTCACTCTCTGGGTTCCTATGCAATTTTTTTGCTGTCGAATCCTTTGTTGCCATTCATTTATAATCCTTCTATCCCTACTCCTCTTACCTGTCAACTTGGTCTTTCGCTGCCCCCTGTTACTTCGCTCTTCGCCTTTCTTATCAATTGTCCGACTTACTTCATTTCCATTTATGGATTCTGACATACCTCTTTTTCCTCCTCTCCGATCACTTGCGTTGATTGCCTTGCTGCAAGGTGGTTTCTTCCTTCTTGTCATCTCACACTCCTGTTGTACTACAACATGCCTGTCCATGATATCCTTTCTTCGCCTTATCTGACATTCATTAAATCTCTGGGCTTTTCGATCCATCTCACCTACCCGTCGCACGAATGCTATGATTCGCGTTTGTTGCTTGCTCATTATTTTCATTCGTTGCTTGTTCATGGTCATGATTAATAATACTGGCCAAATCCTCCCATTCTCTATTGGGCCGCACTGTTCTCCACTGGTTGTCGATCTTGCCGTTTCGACCCTTGTAGCCTCAATTTGCGAGGAAATCTGCCGCTCGATTTCCATTCCTTTTTACATGATTAAAGATTTTATAGTCAATTCTTTTTAGAAGATCCGCTATTTCTTGAACGATCCCTGTCGTTCGCCAACTATTGGTGACCTGCTCCCAATTCTTCCAGTTATTCAGTTTCTTTAGGATTTCAATTGCTATCTGAGAATCTCCTTCTATCTCCAGGTTTCTATAGCCGTTTCGAATCACAATTCTCAATCCTTGGTGAATCGCCCATAATTCGGCCTCATTGTTTGTCATCTCGCCGCCCCACTATGCATAGATCCACCTGGTGTTTCCCTGGCTATCTCAGAAGATTCCTCTGAATTTGGCATTACTTGGATTCCCCTTCGATGCCCCGTCAAAGTTTAACTTCGTAAAATTGTCTTTGGGGTATGCAAACTTGTCATAGCTTTGAGGTCTCGCATTAAGTCTATCCATCTTTTTGTTATGCACCATTTCATATTTCAAATTTAGGTTCTTTAGAATTTGCTCCTCACCCTGATCAGCTTTCCAGTCTTCCGTATCCCACTTCTCTACCAGAATTGATTCTCTAGTTAGGTTCACTACTCTGTTCCATATTGCTGTTGTGCTTTTGGATTTGTCTTGGAAAACTCTGCGATTCCTTTCTTTCCATACCATCCAAATCACAAAACCGACAATGAGATCCCAGGCCTTTTGAACTACTTTACATTGAAATTTATCTTTCTGCCAGTGGAAAATCACTTCATTTGTTTCTTTCGGAGACCTCTCAGGTTTCTGGAATAGTTTCTCGGCTTCCCTCCATAGGTTCCTGGTGTAAACACACTTGATTAACAGATGATCTTGAGTTTCCACTTCCCTATTGCACAAATAACATCTTGAAGGCCCACTGAAGCCTTTCTTTTGAAGTTTATCCCACGTCAAGATCTTGTCCTTAGCTACTAGCCATGCGAATAGGGTAATTTTCGGCCACCAGTTTTTACCCCAGATGACCTTCCAGTCTTGGTTTCCTTCAGTGATTTCCTGTTGATCTGCCAGATAGTAAGCCTCCTTGACCGTAAAGGATCCTTTCGTTGACTTCCCCCATCTGAGGATATCCCTCCCCGTTCTCGTTTTTACTTTCCTGGACTCTACCTCTTCCATGAATGCTTCTTGTTGTTCCTGATCTATCTCAATGTCCCATTCCTCTTGTGTTGTCCATTTCCGCCATATTCCATCCATTTCATCTTCTTTCCAATAATCCTTAACATATATATGGTTGTCTCCTATTTTATCCTGTATGTTATGGATTTTTTGTATTCTGCTCATTTTTCCCCTTTGTTGCCAATTCTTGTCCGAGAATTTGGCTTCCCCTACTCCTCTAATTTCCCAGAAGACGTTCTTCTCTACTATATCTCGATTTTGACTGGCTAGATCCCAGATTGCCGAGCCCTTCGGGGTTTCCTGCATTCGGTAAATATCCTCCGTAGAATTTGGCATATTGTACTTGTGCCTCCATAGTTGCTTCCATAGGTCGTTGCCCCCTCTTATCCATCGCCACCAAAGTTTTACACCGAGCACCTTGTTGAGTTTATCCGGATCTCGCAGACCCAAACCTCCCTCCTTTCGTTTCGTTAGATGTTTCCAAGATACTAAGGCCCACTTCTTCTGTTGGGACGAACCTCCCCAAATGAACTTCCTCAGAATTTCTCTGATCTTGGTGCAAACTCCTTGAGGCACTGCCATAATCGTTAGTGGATATTTTAATTTTTAATTGAATTTATATTTTTAATTTATTAGTGATATAATTTTAATATTTGATAAAAGTTATTATAACCAATCTTCTAAATTTTATATAAAATTATTTGAAGAAAAAAATGAAAATCTAAATAATAACATTTTTCAAGAAAAGAAAATTATACTCATATTTTAATTTTTTAAATAACATATGTTATTTTTTATTTTAAGCTAACTATTTATGATTTTTATTTTAATATTTATTATAATATATTATTAGTAACAAGAATTTTTTAGACTTCATGTTTAACTTCTCATATTATGTATATTATAATATTTCATATATATTTTAAAATTAATTTAATTTATTAAAAATAAATTGTTTATGGGTATTTTAATTGGTGATTGCCATGTTATAAAGTATTATATAAAGCAAGAAATTCAAGGTTCAAATTTTTATGGGTAGAAAAAAATGATATTATTAATTGGTGACAATGATGCTATAAAGTATTATTGTTCTTTATTACATAAATGATATTATTCTTAATACTTATGATGATCTATGCTCTCTACAAGCAATTAAATGTAATTTATCTATAGGCAAAATATTAAAGGTTATAATATTTTAATTTAAAAAGAACACTTACATTTGTTGCAAGGTTAATTCAAGCTACAACATCTAGAACATAATAAATGGAGGGTGGAAGGTTAATAGTTAACTTAAAAATAGTTCTAAATTATCCTCCTCTTAGAATTAAGTATTTCTTTATTGAGAACACAACTATGACTATGTACTTAATATATAAGAACATGATAAACAACATGGAAGATAAAAGGCTTCATAAGATTTCTCTGGAACTCGAGGGAAAATCGCTTGTGGCTTAAGCAGAGGCTAAATCATTATAGATAGAAGATATCACTTTGCATAATAATGATAATATTAAAAGTATTATTAGATATATATTTAAAAAGAAATTGTGGTGGGATAAGGAATTAGAGCCTAAAAGAAAACTAACATACTACAAGGAGGTGATCAACCCTAATATTATGTATCAACATTGATAAAATAAAAATAAAAAACTCTCACATAATCTCCATAGTAAACAAAGTGTTGGATAATTCCTAAAATCACCCTTAAATAAGAAGGAGAAGAAATAAATAACTTTCACCATTGTATTATGTACTGTATAGACACATCAGACAATATGTTAAATTACAATTGGAGATAAAATTTAGTTTTGTATATGGAATTAAGGTTATTTATGATTAGAAAACACAAAACCCGTCAACAATAACTAGTAGGGACATTTATTTTCTTAAAAATATTAAATTATATCATGATGAGATCAATTTATAAAATTTAAATAACTATAATATTGATTAATAGTTGTAATAATATATCATGTTAACAATGATGATAATAATCCTGGTTAACTTTTGTTTAGGTTTAGTTTAGTTTATTTTCTTTGTAAGGAAATTGATTCTGTTTTTTCCAAATTCTATTTCTATATTTGAAAAATCACATTCCTTGAGCATCTTGAATTCATGAGAAAAAATAAATTAGAAAGGTCGAAACTATAACATATATTTTGAAACTAAAATTTAATGTAGGTGTGCATAAGACAATCTAAGAGGAAATGCTTATTATCTCTAGATAATGCAATCATGAACTATCACTCTATTGATCTTGCAAAAATACATGAAACACCACCATAGAAAAAGTTGTGAAAAGATAAAAGGCTCATATTGTAGATATAATTTGCCAATGCCACCTTAGGCTTTTGTGATCCATATCTCATGTGTTTTGAAATATTTTCAAAGAAATCACATTAGAGATAATTTATGGAGGACCATCGAGTGTGGTTCATCGTCAGGAGAAGATGGAGAATAAATTCATGACAAGAGATTAAATAGAAAGACCAATGTAGAGATCCTTGATGTTTTTAATGGTTTATCACAACCCTTAAAAATATTAAAGATCTCTACATTGGTCTTTCTATTTAATTTGGTGTCGTGATCCAATTCTCCATCTTGTTATGACAATGAATCACATGGATGGTTTCAAACTGTTGATAAATTATCTCTAATGTAATTTCTCCAAAACTTTTTTGTAACAAACAAATAAATTTGAACAACTTTTGGATGAATTATATTTAACCTAAAGTAATTACATCATAGAAATACAAAGTAAATTAGTAGCAAAATTAAACTAAATGACACCCTAGCTATGTGGTCTTTTTAATATCACAAGCTCAAAAAAATCATAATTAATTTCATATGACATTTTTTTAATTAATCAATTTAATTAAAATGATATAAAGGACATAATTACTTTTGAGATAAATCTCAACCTTTGATTCGTAAATACTACTAAGAATATTCCAAAATATTATGTGGAGATTAAATCTCTACCATCCACCCAAAAATAATCGATATTTAAATTAAATTCTAGGAACATATTCTAAAATAAATATGTCTATAGAATATATATTTTTTATTTTTTTATTTTTTATTGGAATAGATGCATAGAAACCCAAAGTAGTTCCCTACATTTTGTGAATAGTAAATTGGGTAAATTGTTGGCTCGAATTATAGAGTGTGGCCCAAAGAAATTAAAAAAATATAATCCTTATTCACTAACAACTATCAAAAATTCAAAGAAATCCATGTCTAGTTCTAAATTACTTGAACTAACTTCTTAAACATATGTTTTTTTTATTTTTGATTATAAAAATAATTGAAATAATTTTAAATTATTATAATTTTTTTTTTAATTGATAAACTATTATATTTAAAAGTTTGTTCAACTTCTTTTTAAGTGAAATTCTCATATATATATATATATATATATATATATATATATATATATATATATATAAAACATTTCATATCAAAGAAAATAATTTTAAGTAGTTCTTATTACAAAGATAAAAATAAGGGAATGTTTGATGCATGCTCGATGGAGGAGAGGACAATAGAAAGAAATGGTAATTATGACGTTTAAATAGGGTACCACTCACCTCCCCCCACATGCTCATGGCAATGGGTGCGGTGGCCTCCCACATGCTATCTGACAAAGCAAATGGGAGAAGTGGCAAGCATGGCTAGGACAGAAGGTGAGGTAGCTAAGGCAGGATGGGTGTTGCAATAATCAAGTTTGAATGGGAATATGAAGGAATTTGGGATAGAGAAAAGAGTATTGTTGATATTGTGGGTGGATAGAGGAGCGAGGTCGCAAGTCAGTGGAGCTGGCAGCAATGGTTTTAGCAAAGCGTTCCCGAGCAAGGAATAGAGGAGAGATCGCCTGACCTGCACATGGAAGAAGATGCGGCAGAAAGTGGAGGGAGTCCACTCGAGCCGCAGACCCAAGCACTTTGAAACCTAGACGTAGGAGGAAGCCTGTAGAATGCCTCATTAGTGAAGCAGCGACAACCTATAGGGAAGGAACAAATGTAGGCATCCGTAAGCTTCTGAACGAGTGGGAGGGGAAGATAAAACAAGAGGATGAATCCAATGAGGAGATGGAGAATTGACGAGCAGTAATCTTGAATCCCGAGAATACCAAGGGTAGACTCACTCAATTTAAACAGACTCTCTATCTGTACTGGCTCATGAAGAGCCTTATGGGGAAGGCAATGGAACAAATCTTAGTGGGGATGGCTATGACTCTCCACAACATGCCCAATTACAAAAAAGACTTGTAGACAATCCAATTTCAGTTGCACAAGTAGGACATTCGCCTTGACATAATCCAAAGGCACATCCCTTGCATTATTGAGCTAGTTGATATGCCTCGTGACTCAGTGAATGATCCGGCTCTAGTTGAGTCTACCTCGGAAGGATAGCAGGACTAGTTAGTTTCTTGGGTGTTTTTTTGTTTCTTGTGGGTAGCATTTACTTTTAAAGATGCATGTTTTTGAAAGATAGACATATAGACTCTTATCATGATATTGATACATATATGGCTTGGTTAGAACCACTGATACTATATTGTTTTTGGATGGCTTATAACGAGGATAGGTGGCCAAGAGACTTGGTTTCCCACTGGGCAAGTTGAGGCCACCTATCTCATATATGTGGTGTAAACTTGTTTTTGTAAATAGAAAAAGAAGGTGCTACCAAGCTTAACAAACAAAAAAAGGGAATGTTAGGAGGATCATATTTGGAAGGGACAATAAAGTTTAGTGAGATTTAATTAAGTGAAATGCACATATATCTATATCATTCATATCAAAGAAAATAATTTTAAGTAGTTCTTATTACAAAGATAAAAATAAGGGAAGGTTAGGAGGATCATATTTGGAAGGGAGCTGAAGAGTTTAGTGAGGTTTAATTATCACTTTAGATTTACAAAATTTAAAATTAGTGTAAATAAAGTAAATTAATATTATAAATATATTTATAAAAATAACATAAAAAATTATGATTATTATGTTATGAAGTATGATGTAAATGTTGAGATTTAAAGTTCAAATTTCTGTGAGTCAAACTAACAAAAAGCGATACATATTTACAAAAATTAAGTATAATTTTATAACTATATATTTTACATTAAAAATAATCATAACACTTTATATCAATTACAAGATATTTATAAAACAACTTATGACATTTTAATAATTAATTTTATTTATAATATAAATATAGTTGATAGTTGTAAAATTAGTAAAATCTATATATTTTAGAGTGTAAAAACCATGTGAATGAGGTTAATCTAAATCAATATTTCGAGTGGATACTCCACCCATAAGGGGACTTGAGAAATGAATGAATGATCACAAACATGTATAATATGGAGTTGTTTTAGTGTGACTTTTTTGACTTTTTGGTGCAGAATCCTACCGAAAAAATTGAGATGAAATCTTGATTTGTATTATTTAAACTAGTTTTTTTTAACTATATATGAATTCAACACCTACCAGAAAAACTTCCAAAAAAATTAACTAAAAACACTTCCGTATAGTAAAACCTTTAATAGAAAAATATATAATTAATTATAAAATAATTAAATAATTAAATAAGTAAAATTAAGAAATAAAACTAATATTAAATTAATTATTAAATGCTATTAAAATAAATAATATTAACTAATTAAAAAAACCATTAACGAAATAAGGTGAAGGTTAAAAGGAAAAAACACATTTCATAAATGAAAACAAAGAGAATATATAAAAAAACTGAAATTATAAAAAAAATGTTAAATATAATTGAGAGAATTAACATAGAAGAATAAGAATATTCATATTGTAATTTTATTTCAAATAATATTAATTTTGAAATAATTTTTATCTTCATTTGTTTTAATTTCCCATTTGTTAACTGTAAATACAAATTATAGAATTACAATTAAGTCTACTTGTTTATGGTCTATTTTCATTATAAAACAATATTTCATATTATCTTCCACAACAAAAGACTTTTCCATTATAATATCATTATTTTCATTATAAAACAATATTTCATATTTTCTTCCACAACGAAAGACTTTTCCATTATAATATCATTATTCTTTTACAGTGTAAATTAAACTTTTCTCATAACGGGAGACATCTTCAACTATTCTCCATTCTCCATATATATTTAGACAAAATATACCTACCAACAATTTATAAGAGTTAAAGTTGTGAATATATTCAGCTTGTCACATGTGTATGTCGATATATATTTCAGACCAAAATCACATCAACTCTTTAGCTTTACTAAGTTATAGGATTTAAAGTTGTGATGCATATTCAACTTTCTTTGCGTTAGTGGAGTTTGATGCTTTCCTTTTAAAGTTAATTAAATCCTAGTATTTACAGATATGTTAGGAGTGCATATTTTTATAAAACCACTATTTGTGTAACCACTCCAACATATATCAATACGAATATTGCAAGTGAAAATTTTGTTTTATTACTTATCTGTATTATTGTACTCCTGAATTCTGAATTAAGGTTGACATAGGACTCTACAAAGATTTGTGTGATTAGGTACGTTCGTAACTCATTATCTGTTCTCTAATTTTGGGTCGGGTGTCAATACTTATGGCTGGTTTATACTTTAATATTATCGTGGGTTAGATTATTTGTTTCCGCGCCACGCAGCTCTCAACTGTCCCACCACAGTACGCGCTCATGCATTCAGCTACATAGTTTCTGTTTTTTTCCTTTGCTTTGGTTTTGCATATTCTGCCCAGGCATTAATCTCCCCTGCTCCACCCTGTACGTGCCACGGACAGGCCATCCTGCCGCGTCTGCTTAACTCGAGACTCTCGCTGCATCAACGGTGTAAAGCTCGTTCCTTGATCCTATGGTTGGACAGCATCTGGGTTTTCTCACTTTTCCAGTTTGCGAAGAGGATGGTCTCGTTCCTCTGTATCCACTTCTAGAGGAGTTATGCTGCTCCAAGAGAAGGCAGATTCACCTCTAGGCAAGTTTTCATCTGGTAGGTTTTAGTTTACTAAGCTCTCTCTTCCTGTTGACAGATAGAACAGTCACTTTTGGTGATAGGTTTTAGTCTTAAGTTTGTCACAATATTCCTACTCTGTTATGAGATATCTGTCTTCCTGTTGACAAATAGAACAAACATTTCTTGGTGATAGGTTTTAGTCTTAAGTTTGTCACAATATTCCTACGAGATATCTGTCTTCCTGTTGACAAATAGAACAATCATTTCTTGCTGATAGGTTTTAGTCTTAAGTTTGTTACAATATTCCTGCTCTGTTATGAGATATCTGTGCGTATTTTCCTCATTATGAATGAGAGTTTTGCTATTGCTTCTGAACCCTATGAATGTTGGCCGCACCGGCACAGTTTATTCTTTTTTAATTGCTCTGTAATATTAATGGGACTTACATTTCCCGGTCTCGTAGCCGGCTGTATTACTGAATGTAAAGGACTTATTGACTTCGAGGATATATGCCAATGTCTGAATTATCATTTTGTTTGTTTCTTTTTCCTATTATGTAATGAGTTTATCAACCTCTCAGGTTTTATGCCAGGATCTGGATTATCGACTTTCATTTCCAGTTTTATGTAGAATACTTATGAGGTTCATGAATTTAAAGGAAATATAGAAATGTTTTTATGAGTTTTGTTCGCGATGAGGTTCCTCGAACCCTCACACCAATTGCCCTAAGGGTTTCAATACCAAAATGCTTGGGCAGGCTTTCACTGGTAGTTCTACTCAAAGGTTGATTTATGTTCATTCTATTTGTTATCCTTGCTTAAGATTTATTGTTATTAGGCTCATTTTTGAGTTTATGGTTAAGGGGGTTTCCTAGTAGCATTTTGGGAAGTCCATGCGAGATTCCAGAATGGTAAAAGTCTGACCATGCTTGGAAAATCTATCTAGGTCAACATTCAGATTTCCATGTCTAAGCTTCAATGACCTTATCTTTTGCTTGTATCTTAGTATAGCGGCATCCCCCCGCTCTCTTAAATCTTCTCCTACATTGTTTGAAAATTTACATAGATTTTTAATTCTTTTGTTTCCTTTTTGAGGTACATTCTCAGTGAAATGAAGCAACAACACTGTATGCCATCATTAGTCATCTTGTCTTTTCTAAATTTGCTTAAAGGAAGTGTCTGTATAGTTTATGTTTTAAATGGTATTTCCATGATAGTCCTTACAAGTACTAATAAAGTTAAAAAGGATTCCATTTCTGCAAAATAGTCTATTGTTCGATTCTTTTGCGTTTTGGAATTGGAAAGGTTATGTTTATGCAATTAAGATTTTCTCCAGGAA
>APFE031213569.1:1818-24056 GCA_000404065.3 Pinus taeda
CACAAACCCTAGCATAATTGCCTACATTAACAACAGCTAAATTCACCATTTCTCTTGCAAATTTTTAAAGGAGAAAACCATTAGACACATCATCATTCAATCATCACTTGGCATCATTGATTAATTGAGAGCCTACCTGGTCGATTTGGCACTTGGGAGGGCGATTTAATTGTTTTAGCAATTTTCTGGCAAACACAGGGCGAGTGGTCGCACCCCAGGCTTGAGTGGTCGCACCCCTCTGAGTGGTCGCACCAGTTCTGAAAATGCACTGTGGGAGTGGCGCTGAGTGGTCGCACCCCGCCCAACTGGTCGCACCCCAGCTTCGAGTGGTCGCACCCCTGGAAATGACCGATATGCTGCAAAATCGCCTTCCTTTGCTCTCTCTTGTGTCTTGCAAGTTTGCAAATGCATAATGAGGCCATGAAGAGGGATTTTTAGACTTTATAGGTCCACATTAGAAAAATTAAATCATCAAACCCACTTTCTAATGTTGTATGTTTTGACATTTAATTTAACACTGTTTTTTTTTTTTTTTAAGTTTCACTTTGCCTGAAATTGATCTTTTGAGTGTTTTCACTTGGTTCTTTTTGCAGGTTGATTATCTGATGGACTCTGGCGAGGAAACCAGGGTTGTTGCCGGCATTCTGAAGATTTTTGAAATTTTTCCTTATTTTTGCAAATTTCACATGACCTTGGGTTTAAAAACAGAGTTTTTAAATCCAAGGTATAAATGAGCTGTAGCTGATGAAAAATATCACTGGAACATATTACATACCTCCTTCTGGCTTGCTGGGGACTATTAGACTTTTGACTCATGACCTTGCAGTGATTTTGATCGAAACCCTAGACCTAGATTTGGGATTTCAAGACAAAAATGACACAAGTGTGACACAAGGTTTTTTC
Source organism: Pinus taeda (assembly GCA_000404065.3). Classification (NCBI taxonomy): domain Eukaryota; kingdom Viridiplantae; phylum Streptophyta; class Pinopsida; order Pinales; family Pinaceae; genus Pinus; species Pinus taeda. The sequence continues at coordinate 2,722 of APFE031213569.1, forward strand.
AAATGGTATGACCTGATTCCAGCAAAGCCAAGAAGGGAACAAGACCAGCTCCTCCATCAGTGTTATGGCATGCCTAACGAGATGCAAAACTGATGCTGATGAGACACCTACATATGCATATGCAAAGAGCTTTTGATCACCGATGGAGGGCTCAAGACCGACACTAACAGAGTCATCGGGAGATGAACTGAATAGTCACTTCCTATTGTATATAATAATGAACAACCTGAATGAATAATATGATTACATTTGAGGAGTTACCTCTTGGTCTAACAAGAACCAACCCCAAGTAGACCCAATTGTGATTTGCAATATCGTATATCACAATTGCTGGAAAGGATCAACGAACATATATCACCCCTGACACTGACAAGGTTGGGAGTTTCCATGTGATGTGATCGCATATCACAATCATAGAGGCCACAAGAATCGGCCCTGACAAGTGTTGGGTTGCGATACAATATTGACCCCGATTGCGATGCAGTAAACCACAATCACATATCGCAATCACACAAGATGACATAGTCCTGCAATTTATCACTGCCACACATCGCTGATTGCGATTTGTGATAAGGCCAGTAGGAAATGGCCCACGGTGCGGCGAAATTCTTGCCCGATTAGCGGATTTTGGTGCTAATTTGTAGTTTTCTGTTGATTTTAGAGCATTTTGTGGAACGAATAGAGGAACAACTAGGAGTAGTCAAAACTCCTTCAATTCTTATCCAAATTTGATGAAAAAATAATCAATTCTAGCAGTTTTGGGTATTATGAACTCATTGAGATAGGTTTCAGAGGCATCTGAGCATTGTAAACACACTTCTGATGTAATTCGAGCATAATAGAGAGGCCCAAGCCATTGGAAGTTGGACCAAGGAGATGTAGCCTAGGAGGGGTGAACTCCTTTATCATGTGCTTATTTTGTGTTATATTTTGATGTTTTTTGCTGTTATATTTCTGTTGTTCAGCATATGTTTTTGTGTTAAACTGTTTATAACATTTACATAACAAACTCTCATGTGAATCTATTAATTATGCAAAAGTTTTGAATCCTTAAGCACTTGAAAATGCAAATGATAAGCATCTTGGGTTTATTTCTGAATGGGGAATTAGCACAACATTACTAATCTGCTCCAATTCAAATCAGTCCCACTAAGATTTTGGAACACTTGACCTCTGAAGGCTATCATGTTATGGGCATGCCAATGTCTAGGGACCTCTAGACTCTCTCACAGGCCTGCAAGCTAGTGTTCAGGGATTATTTTGCTCAGTTTTGTGCCAACATCCATGAGACTTAAGCCACATTTTTAGGCCCAGAAACTAGGTCATTGTCCAAATCCGAATGACACCTTCATAATAGTAATATAACATGGAAATAACAATACTAATGCAATTAATTAAATAAGACCTTGACTAGACCCCTACTAGCCATGACAAGCATTTTGTCAAACATATCATGAATGATCTGAAAATGGGGCACTTAGGCTTCTTGTCCAACTTACAAGAACCTCTCCCACTCCCAAATCTTTAAATATTCCCAAGTCTTATTGATTAACCAATGCGGAATTAATAAGTGCTTGATATTAAGGTGTATGCTGGTATTTGTTTTAAACTGTTCAGGTGTTGTAAATTAATGTGCTGAAACTGATATTAACCTTTTACAAGCTCTTGGCTCAACTCCACTATTTTACACAGGAACAATGGGCTCAGAACACCATCTCTCCATGGCTCTTGAAGCTCTCGGCTTTGGCTCTGGCTCTTGGCTCTGGCTCTGGCTCTAGCTCTTTGGCTCTGGCTTCTTTATATCTCTGCAATTTACAGCTCTCTGCAATTTGCAGCTCTTTATCTTTTCACTTGAACTCCGAGTGACTCCCTTGGCTGCTCTGCACTTCAGCTTTTGCTTTCTGCGTTGCTTGTTTTCGTTCCCTTTGCTCAATTGAGCTCTCCCTTAATTACCTTAGCTTCCTACTTTGGCTTAGCTTTTTGTGCTCCTGTACCAGCGCTGCTTATTATTTTCTTTTTCTGTCATTCTATGGCTTTTAGTCAATCGGCGTTGTCTGTTCATTTTCCCTCTCGGGATCTCTAGCTTCTGGCCTTTGTCCACTCGAATCCCTCTTCTGAGCGTTAGCAATCACTTCATAACGTCTTTAAGGGAGGTGGCCACCTATTCCGCAACGGAAAGGACCTTCGGCCCTTTGAAATCCCCCAAAATAGCATTCTTTGTTTACACAGAGAAATACGATAAAACATGGGAATTATCGTCAATCTGTCGTTTTTTTGGACTTCAAATATTATGAATTCCGCCTTATCTTTTACCGGGTCCGCCTTTTAAATCGCCATCGCAAGTTGCATAGGCGCATTCTGTGGTTTTCTTTTGTATTTTTTAAAATACATTAAACATTGCAAAATATCATCGGAGGACCTTATGGCGGACTTGACGTATTATATATTTGCATTCATAAACCCATCAGGTCCGAATATGTATTGCAAGTCGCAATATCGCGTGGACCCCGGGTAAGGCGCATTCCGTGGTTTTCTTTTGTATTTTTAAAAATACATTAAACATTGCAGAATATCATTGGAGGACCTTATGGCAGACTTGACGTATTATATATTTGCATTCATAATCCCGTCGGGTCTGGATATGTATCGCAAGTCGCAATATCGCGTGGACCGCGAGTAAGCCATATGGCGTGGCCTATGCCGACGCAATCCGCCGATGCCGATATCGGTTATCGCGATATCGCTTGGCCTGGGGTCCTGCCTTTGCCTCATGGCATCGCCGATTGCGATCCACCGATATCGGCGATCACAACATCGCTCGGCACGGGGGTCCTGCCTTTGCCTCGTGTCATGGCCACCGCTGATGCCGATAGGTCAATTTCAGTGATCGAAATATCGCAATATCGCATCGCCCAGGGCCTTTGCCTTGGGTATACACCACTAGCCTCCAATCCGACCCGCCGATCCGATCATTGGAGGTCGCTGATCAAGGGTGCCTTCCACCCGACCTTAAGTCCTCCTCTTTGCCTCATGCGATGCGATTTTCCATTATAAGGGTCTTTTGCCCATTTTTAAAGGATTTTTGCCTCTTTTCCCAAAGAACAAGGCATCTTCTTTCTGCAATAAAGTTTGCATCCTAAGTCTACTTTTGCCCATTCGAGTTACAACAGATTCAGAATGAGATTATCTCTGCAATGGGGCTAGTTCCAGGAACTTCCTTTGACTTTCATTTTTCCTTTGTGAGGAACACCTTGACTTCAGAATCTATCCAAGATCCATTTTGGATCAACGAATATGTAATCTACACGTGTAAATAACAAATCTAAGCATAGTGGTCTCTTACTTATTTAAGATTCTCTATGAGGCATTGTTTCCTTGTCACTTTAGCTACAATTTCATCCATTAGGCAATAGATACACTGTTCATTCATATACAAGTAAAAACATGATGGGAGGCATACATAACCATGGTCATAATACATATTCATAACCAATGTAATAACAACAGAAATACCAACGATACATTAGCCATATAGTCCACGTATAAACCAATATAATAATCACGAGATAATAAAGATAAATAACCTCATATTAATGATGCAAAATCCAACCCGGTATGTGACTACCACGTTCCACCTGACTGTAGAATGGTTGAGCCAAATCTTTCTTCAACCATTCACCCCCGTGCCATATTCCAAGCATGAATGTGGGATCTCATAGAACACATCAATCCAAAACCATCGAAGGCTTCCAAAGGCCATCCACTGTAGTAAGTTATAGGGTAAGTTCCTTAGGTATAACACCAAAGGAAAACTCACAAACAGATCACAGATCAGTACACCAATATTCTTGATGTGGTTAAAGCCCTCAAAGAGGGAAACAGTCCACGGTTTGAGCCAACACAACCACTTCAGGCAATTTATTAATGTAAAAGAAAGAAAATTTGCATAAGCTTCTCTCATGAACGGTCACCTTACAAATGATCCTCCATGCTCTTTAAATAGAGATCATGGACCAATCGGGTGTTAAGCCACGGATCAAATGTCGGTAATACCGAGGAGAGAATGAACCTTCGGATCACTTCATGTCTAGAACATATCATGACCGTCGCATTGTAATTTACAAAAACTACATAGTAAAGAAACACACTTTACCTAACTATACACTAGACCAAGTTATACTTAACTATTTCCTATGTGTTGGAATATCCTAACATCCCCCGTTAAGAACAACTTGGGATAGAATTGAAGGATGTACAAAGATGACACAATAGGAGAAGGAAGGAGGCATTAGAGTCTATCCCCCCTTAATGACAATTTCTTGAACTCCAACCAGAAATCGAAGTTTAGTAAACTTTGCCTCTGTGAGAGCCTTTGTAAAGATGTCTGCAACTTGATCATCAGTTGAACAATATTGCACTTCAAGAACATGGTCATGAATGAGCTTTTTGATGAAGTGCATGTGTAGTTCAATGTGTTTTTCGTGCTGATGTTGGACTGGATCTTTGCATAGTTGAATGGCACTTTTATTATTACACCAAAGTGTAGTCGGACGCTGTTGTTGAAGACCAAACTCTGATAAGATCTGATGAAGCTAGAGGGCTTCCATATTAGCTTCTATGACACCTCAATACTCTGCTTCTGCTGAAGAAACAAAAATGGCACTTTGTTTCTTTCAAGCCCATGTAACATGTCCAAAACCAAGCGTGAAGAGATAACCTACAGTAGACTTCTGATCATCAGGGTCACTAGCCCAATCGGAATCAGTGAAACCAACTAACAGAGGAGATGCTTATACACTATAATGAATCCCAAACTAAACTGTACCTTGAATATAACGAAGTATTCTTGTAGCTGCTTTCCAATGACATTCATGTGGATTTTGCATAGAACAAGCAATAAGGCCAACAACATAGGAAAGGTTAGTACGAGTATGGGTCGAATACAAAATTTTTCCAACAAGCTGACGGTATAAGGTATTATCAACTTCAGGGTAAGTAAAAGTGATTGAAAGTTTAGCTCCAGACTGAAAGGGAGAAGGGGATGGCTTACAGTCTTCCATGTGAAAGTGGCGTAGAATAACACAAGCATACTTAGACTGGGAACGAGAAATAATTCAAGTGTCCTAAGTTAGTCATTTCAAACTGCTTTTTAAGGCTTGACTTCACAGGTTTATAAGGTTGGGATCAATACCAGTAAGGATAAGATCATCAACATAAAGAACAAGAATGATAAGAGACTTACCCACTTTCTTGGTGTAGACAGAATTGTCATAATGATACCTAGAAAAGCGAGTATCTAAAAGAAATCTATCCATTTTGGCATACCAATCCCGACGAGCTTGCTTGAGACCATAAAGGGATTTGTGAAGAGGTCATACAAGGCTCAAGTCTGTTTGTACAAAGCCAGCAGGTTTTTCCATATAGATTTCTTCATGCAAGTCCCCTTGCAAGAAGGCGGATTTAACATCCATTTGATGGACTTCCCATTTGAAAGAGGTAAGAAGGGAAAGAACAAGGTGGATAAAGTTCATTTTGGAAACAAGGGAGAAGGTTTCAATATAGTCAATGCCTTCAACTTATGAAAAACCATTAGCAATGAGACGATATTTATGTTTATCAACTTTTCCATCTGGTCCAAACTTGGTTCTGCAAACCCATTTGCATCTAACAAGTTTTCGTCCCTTTGGAAGAGGAACAAGGTCCCATGTATCATTTTCCAATAGTGAACGATATTCTTTTCATAGTTGCGTCCCAATCTAGATGGCCTAAAGATTTTGCAAAGGTGTCAGGATCATAATTCGTTGAAGCTTGAGCCAGTAAAAAAGAGGCTCTATCGAACTAAGAACGTGTACGACGATGATCTGTAGGATCACTTGCAAGAGCACCTGTTGCATCCTGAGTAGCACAGACCCATTTTGGAAGCTGAGGTGAAGGAGGACCCCAAGAAGGTGGGTGAGGATTGTCATCCTCTCTATCATCATCTAAAGAATAAATATTTTTAGAAGTAGAACGGATAGAGAGAGGTGGCACATCCGCTAAACTAGGCTCATAGGCCGATATATTTTCAGCAAACTTTACATCTCTTCTAATGATTACATTTTTAGATTTAGGTTGAAGAAGTCTATATCCTTTGACATCTTCATAATATCCAACAAAAATAAAATTTTCACTCTTAGGTTCTAAGGCTTTATGTTTCTCATCTGGAATATAGGCCCATGCTTCACTTCCAAAAACAAGAAAGTGACTTACATATGGTTTAATTGAGCTCCATGCTTCTTCTGGAGTGATATTATTTAAAACCTTAGTAGGAGTGCGATTTACTATGTAATTTTCACAGTTAATTACTTTTGCCCAAAATTTAAGACTAAGTCCTTTAGATTGAAGCATACAATTAGCCATTTCCTTTAAGGTGTGATTCTTCCTTTTAGCTGCACCATTTTGCTATGGACTATATGGAACAGTATGTTGCAATTGAATTTCATGCTCAGTGCAAAAGTTGATGAATTTTTTGTTAACATACTCTCCACCATTATCATATCTTAGATTAAGAATTTGATGTCCAAATTGTTTCTCAACAAAGGCCTTAAAGGCCAAGAACATGTTAAAGACTTCACTCTTGAGTTTTAAGAAGTATACCCAAGTGCTTTTGGATAAATCATGAATGAAAGTTAAGAAATACTTGTAGCCAGAGAATGAAACAACTGGAAGTGGATCACATAAATCACTATGCACAAGTTGTAAAGGGGTTGAGGCATGCCAAGAGACATGTTTTTCAAAACTATCCCAATGTTGTTTTCTGAGTACACATCTAGAACAAACACCATCTCTGCAAGATACCATAGGAAGACCTGTCACCGTATTTTATTTACCTAGATTTTGAAGGGAGCGATAGTGTAAGTGACCAAATATTGTTTTTAATTAATCCTTACTCTCTACGGTTTACGGGAATACATTTTGTCGATGGCATTGCCTCACTATCATCCTCGTCCCTTCCAAATGTATTTGGGTTTGTGTATCGTTATCCCCATCTTGCACGCTTGAAACCCTGGATGGTCAAATAAAGCCCCAACCTTGTTTAATATGGCATTGACAACACACCTCTAACATTTGTATAAAAAGTGTTTTAAGACCTGGCCCCATGGTCATCATGCTTGTAGGTATTAACATCTAAGTGTGCAAATACTTTTCCTTGTAACATATAATATTACCAACATCTAATATTACCTTTGTATATGCAAGTTCAACAATAACAAAGGTTTTGTGTAATCTCACTAAGATCACGATGGCACCTCTTGCATATGAAAAATGAAGTATCTAGGTCATCGCTAATGACCAACACCCATGAGATCTCTACATTGCAAAACTTATTTTATGAGCACGCTGAAGAGGAATGGTTGACCACATATTAGATAAAGAGGTCATCAATGAGCGTAGAATAGAAGGGGCGCATTGGTATATATGAGGCAGCATGAGGGCACAATTCAAGATATTTGAAGGGTCATGTTGACAATTTTAAAGCTTTGTTCATTACTTCACACTAAGCACTCAGTTTGAATCAGGACACATTACTTGATACGCGCATGGATAGAGGTGCGTCCAACACGTATACATATTTTTGTTGAGGTTATTTGGTATGATTTGGAGCCTTTGACCATTGCAATTGATACAACGAACTAGAGAAAACAAGTTTTCGACCATCGATATAAAGACTCATGGCAACGGGTCAAACGACTCAAATCGTGTGAATCGATTTGTAGTAGCAACACAAGTGTGAGAAACGCCTAGAAATATTGGAGGTGTACAGAGGTGCGTTGCCCAAGGGTTTTATGCTTTCCATTCATATGATGGATTTGAGTGTTTCGTTATACATTTCAGGACCGTTCCAAAACAACTGATTACACATCGTCGCATCTATAAAGGGAACCAACTGCTGGACATATACGTAAAATGTGGGAGTTTGGTTGAGGAACATCTAGTGCTTGACAAATTTGTGTATCAAGAGGCATGAATAACGTGTTGGGGATCATAGAATAATTGTAACTTTGCTACTTCAGAATCGAAGAGGGTGTGATTGGAAAACCATGAGCACTACGCATATGAAACATCAACAATGGCAAAAAACCGCTATTGAGACCATTTTGTGTGTCCTATATAATTTTAAGACGTTCAACAAACTACTTGGTTTTGGTGGCATGACAAAGCATTGGAAAATACTCGTAGCTCAAATGCTTGGAGCTGACCCAACTTTAGTTAACGCAATTATTGCTACTATATACATTGATGGGAAATTCAATTATGCAATGCATAGTACTTGTTGGAAATACTAAGAGGGGTGTGAATCAGTATTTCTTTTCAATTGTTGCCTTTACCAGTTAGATCACTTATATTTAGAACACAAAAATGAATAATAGAAGTAAATGTTTTTATTAATATAATCTTCATAATGAATCAAGTACAATATGGGTAGGGCTCCAACCCTTGATGAAGACACCCAGGCTCCTACCTAGGATGTGCCAAGCACCTACTTGGACTTTAGTGAGGCTCTGACCTCTAAGGCTTTGACGACCCTAACTTATCCAAGGCACCAACCTTGAGTTTAGGAGCACCAACTCCAAGGACATCAATCCTCAATCTTCTAGGCTCCAACCTGTATTTGCCAAGCACTGACTTGGACTTCCAAGGCTCCAACCTTGTCAATTTTGAGGCACCAATCTCAAGGGCTCCAACCCTATATCTGGTTCACTTTACCAAGGTATGTTTGGTTGTACTTCACAGCTCCCAATATCTTCTTCAACGAGCCCTATCAATCTCTTCAGCAATGCCTTCTCCTTAGTCTCCACATCACGTCATTAATGAAAACCTTGTTCTTCACATGCAGGTGTCACCACTGCTCTACATCATACCCAACCAAATTCTCCAAGTCACTTCATGATGACATCAGTGCATCATGGTCTCCAATATTATCTCCAAGATCGGCTTCAAGATGTCTTCATATGTCTTCAATAATGCCTCAAGGTGTCTTCAATAAATTTCCCAAGAACTATCCAAGACAATGAAGGCTTCTCTAAGGAATGCTCAAGAATGCTTCACAAGTCAATAGTTCTTCACTAGTCTTCACAAATGAACAAGTAGTTGTCTTCAAATGCTGGTCCAGAATGTGCTTCAGCAAGTGTGCTCTAAAGTATCAGTCTTCAATAGGTGTGCTTCAATGTTGTCTTCAAGGTCTTCAATTCTTCGAGGGTCCTCCAATAAGAAATCTTCTTCACAACTGCTTTATAAGATTGCACCAGACTTTCACCTTGTCCACTGTCCAAAAGCTTCAATTTATTTTTTGCCCATGTCTTCAAATACCTCACTGTTCAAAGCTCTAAGTACTTAACTTCAAAGTCTAATTCAAATAATGACTATAATCCTAAACCAAATCATAGAAAATAGGACAGTTTTGAGTTCCAAGGCTTCTGCGCAATGGAGATTTCTTCAAATGGACCAAGCTTCCTTCTGCAACTTGACCGAGAGAAATAATAGATTCAAACTTCTGAAATTATCTCTTGGTCAGCTTCAGATTCTTGCCTTATTTCCACCGCAGAGAGTACCACAACACTTCTCCAAAATACTTGTATATTGTGTGAGGTAAGTGGTCTGCTCTTCTTGACCGAGTTCAACAAGTTTGAGATTCCTTCTATTTTCTGTGATTAGGTTTTGTTCTCAACATAGTCTTTGACACCCAAAATAGAAATATCATTAAGCTCTTTTTCCTCGGCCTTCAGTTCACGAGGTGTAAACCATTTATTGTTATCCGAGATCACTTCACCGAATTGGATAAGGCATATGCTTAAACATTTAATCTTTTTTTTCCTCCTTGGGTTTTGTCTCCTTCTAAGCCTTGTATATGTATTAATCACCAAGATTGGATAATATGAATGTTGAGTTTTAAACATTAATATATACTAGTTTTTTGAGTTATATGAATAGATACGTCAGTTGGAGGAGAGGCCAAGTTTTGTTGAAGTCGACATATCTTTAGGATATATTTTTTAAACATTTTTAATTGTCTGCCATGTGATGTATGCATTACTTCTATCTGCCATGTGATATATGCACTACATTTGTTTACCATGTGAAATATGGATGATATAAGAACCATGCAAAAGAATGTATGCCATGAGAGTGTTGTATCTCATCAAAAGACTTGTCTGCCATGTAAAAGGTCTTGTCTACCATTGTATCATGTACATGCTGCAATTATACATTGTCTGCCATGTATGGCCATAGGAAACATGTATGCCTTGTTTGTCTGCCATTAAACCAAGTAATTTTATGTACATGGTAATGGTATAGATGTATGATGTTTGCGCAGGTGTTTAGGAATTAAGATTTTAGAACTAATGTTTGGGATTTATAAAAACAAGTAGACATTAATATTTAGGGTCATAATATCATCATGATATGCTTCATCCATGTCATCTCGATATGTATATTTTATGTGAAGTTAGCTTCCTTGTATCTGCTGGTTTTTTTTTTTTTTTATTGCTGACAGAATGCAGCGTTTTTACCCTTGAATTTACCTTCACATAGTTTTAGTTTATATTAATCTGATAAGTGCACACTAAACTTTTAGTTTTAGGGCCAAGCTTTCTTCAACTTATCACCAAGAGCATATTAGGGCAGTATGGGATTCTGCTTTGTCACCAAGTGTTTTAAGTGAGGTCTCCACTTGTTATGTCTTTAATCATCATCTCATCATGATAATGCAGTGATACATTATGAACAATAGGCATCTAGGACAAGACTTCTTCTCAGTAGCTTGACATCTTCATTCTTGGTATCCTTGTCAAACAAGAGTCTTGACTATCATTAGTCATCTCACGAATATTGACATCTCAGTCAATGCCATATTGACATCAATGGCAACCTAGATTAACAGTACCATGTGCGGGTTTGATCACGTCTACGAATTGTTTGGGACACTAATTCGAAGGGAAACCTAGTTTGGGTAGTGAGCAAGACTAAATATTTGTGATGAGGTTGAGTCTTGCCCCATCAAATCACAACAATTGTGGTATCCTCATATCACAGGTCAAAAAGCGACCTACCACAAGTCACAGTATCTTGATGCAACCAATCGCCAAATGGATGTTGAGGAAGCCCTGGAACCATGTGACCTAGGCTAACTTGGCAACCCTGCGACCTTTATTAGTCACAGTTTGAGAACTCGATTTGCTCCAAAATATGTAATCCTCCACGAGTCACAGTTGAGACCAATCGCGAGATCGAAATTTAAGGAGATATTAGACCATGCGATTTACACCACCTGATAACCTCCCTCAATGTCACTTAATCGCAAGGGTTGTGAAATCGCAACTGAGAGAGGTAGCGATCCATGCCACCTACTATCTCCTGCGACTTAGTGATCTTCGTTTGTTGTGACTTGCCTCACCACAAATTCCTATGGCTCCTGTAATCACACACCAACTTTTTTGGCCTTAGAACAAACCAATAGTCTAAGAGCTCAACGCAGGTGATGATCTTAATGTTGTACATGCAAAGAAAAGGATTTTGCAGCAGTCACGGCAGGTTCTTGAAATAATAACAGTAGTTATCTTTGTCCACCATTCAAATGCATCATGAAGCAAACTCAGTGGCAAAATGTCCAAGACGAAGGGGACATATTCTGGAGTCACAAGGTTTTGTTTATGCAACCATGCAATGTGCCCAATACCATGCACTCTGAAATGCAACCCTCAAATGCAATCCTCTCTCTCTAGTCATTAAGTCTCAGCCTCAAGCAGCAATTGAAGGTGTGATCTTTGGTCAAATGCAACCATGCGACCTACACAGGACGCAATTCCTTAACATGACGAGTCGCAGGGTCGCATGCCTTTGAGCCAACAAACCTTGCGACCTCCCAAATTTTGCGACTTTGTGACCTCCCCTTTGCTAGCACTAGTAAAAGTGTGACCTCCATTGCAATGCAGCCATGCGACGTCATCAGTCACAGTCCGTGAATGTGACTAGTCCTAGGATCGACATTAAAGAAACCATCAACCATGTGACCCATGTTGTTGTGCCACATGTGTAGTTGGAAACCTGCCCAATCACATGCGACCTCCAAGCTAAGGAAAATTATGATTTGCAGATGAAAAATGCGATTTAGCTGGGGCCGCACTTCCTAGATTGGACTTGAAGAATTATGAATGAGTCAACGTATGATAGAGATAACATTGTGTTGAAATAAGAAGTGTGCCCATTGATGCATTTAAGGCTACGCACAGGTGAAACATTATATATTTTTATATGGGAAAACTAAAGCTACATGGCAATCAAGGATGCGACTATGCAGGAGATACCATTGTTCAAAGGATGAAATGAGATGAGGCATCAAACAACACTATGAAAACAATAAAAAATGATATATTATGATGGAGGGTGTGTGCAATAAAGGGCATGTTAAGGGATTTAAATTTGGAAAAGGATGATTGTTATGCGTATGGGTGCCAGACCAAAGTGGTGAAAAGCGAAGTATAAGAATGTAACAAGGACATCATCAAACCCGTGAAGGAATGATTTACAAAAAGAAATTCTAGCATAGAGAAGTGGGCTACCTGCTATGGATTCCTTTAAAAAAACTATATTAGTGCATCCCCTTGAATTTGAGATGTTTTTGCAAGTTAGAACAATGGAACCGCGTTCAACACTTGTCACATGGATGAGAGCAAGCCCATAGATTGAAAGATATCGCAGGAAATCCAAGAGGGCCCTCGAAGGCCACATGCATTGATAATACTGTGGCACAATAGTTGACCACACAGGGGTCTAGATTAATTATTTATTAATGTCATTATTTCAAATCAGTTGGTTGTATTTCCATTATCATTTTGATTGAAATTACGTCTGACCAATGTTATTTGCCTACAAGTAGAAGGAAGGGAACAAAATGTTGGTCTACGCAAGGGGATTAATATTTCTCATGGATCTTGAAAAACTAGGGTTTCCTTTCAGCTAGTCAAGTGGTCCCTTCCAAGCTCCAAGAACCTTTCAATAAACCCAAAGGCACATCACCAGAAGATTGATGAATGCGAGCGAAGCATAGTGGCAGGAAAACAGGTTGGTTCCGGGACCCAACGTCTGCATCGTTGTGACATATGAGCAACAAGCATTCTAGGGTTTCCGATAACCCTCTACATCCTTCCCTCTCTCTCTCCTTCATCATAATGCAAATATCGCCCACCATTACATCATCGACTATGTTAGGACTGATGTGGGCATGTAACAATCATTTTGGCTTGAGAAAGAAGTGGGTAATATCAAGAGTCATGAGGGTATCTGAAAGGGCATGAGGGAAGGCCAAGGGTCACCGTAGGTGAATAATCACCTCATCTCTATAAATGTTCCCTCAGTCCTCATTATCTGTGGACTTTTGGTGCTTGAGTTGAGGCTAGGGAGATAGTTGATTTATGCTTGAGAGCTAGAGACACTCAGCTCTTGGTAGCTAGTAGAGTGGATTTGTAGTGAGGCTAGGGTTTTGCATTGGGCAATGGTGTGAGCAGCCCACGTTCCACTATTAGGTTTTGACCAATTGCATGATATGTACTTGAAGTTGCAACAACATTAATAATATTTTCTCTCTATTGGACATTAATTCCCATGCTTACTCATGGTGATTGTATTAGTTGTCTGACACTTCACTATATTTATATGTGTGCTTTCATAATATAATATGTTATGGACTCGTACATAGTGGTTGCATGTATGTTTTGCTTTCGAATTTGTGTTTACTTCTTCCTTGCCATGTCGGTGACCTTGTGAACTACTTTGCAATTAACTTATGGCATGTTCCTGTTTATTGTATATCTAATTGGGTTTTAACTCACTAATCCCTCTCATGGCATGTATCTTCTTATTGTTGTTGAGACTTGTTTGTACCTCTTTCTGCAATTTGTCAATCTTGGGTTGATTTTGTTCCACTGCCTAAGCATTTCATTCTTGTTCCACTTTGATACCTTCTCATTTGATAACCAAGAGCGGAAACATTCATGGTGGAAGTTGAGCCCACATACTGGATGGGGCTCCTATCCCAAACGGTGTGAGGTCTAATTGGGACTTCACACTAGGGAGACACCCTTAGTTGTTGGTGGTACATTTTGGCCATTCAACAACTTCATTGTGGGCTTACCCAAATATGCTCATTGTGATTGTGGTATATCACCTTTCCAAATATGCTCATTTTATGTCCTCCAACACCCTTTCAAAGCTTTCATAGTCACTCAGGTCTTCATGGTTAACATCTTCAAACTCCATGGTATGCCACAATCAATTGTCATGAATCATGATCCTGCTTTCACGAGCAACTCATGACAAAAATTGTTTAGGCGCTAGGGAACACAATTACACCTTAACATTACATATCACCCCTAGACTAATGGCCAAATTATACATGTTAACAAGTGTTTGGAAGCATATTTAAGGTAATTTACTTTAGAAATGTAGTCCAATGGTTTAGTGGTTGCCCCAATAGAATGGTGGTATAATACAATTTATCATGGTGACACTTGCATGACCCCCTTTGAGGTATTCTATTGCCAAAAGCCCCCACCAATATTATGTTATTTACTAGGTGTATCCAAGGTACAAGAGGTTGACAAGATACTTACAACTCAGTTCAACATTCTTCCTATTATCAAAGATAATTTGGTCATGTCTCAAAATTAGATGAAGAAATAGGTTGATTAGCATCACTTGGAATGCCATTTTAAAGAATGGGATTGGGTGTTTCTTCATCTTCAACCATATAAGCAGACCTCTCTCAAAGACGAATTCCATAAAAAACTTGCTTGAAAGTTTTATAGCCCTTATAATATCCTTAAATGAATAGGGTCAATGGATTACAAATTAGAACTTCCAAAATGCTTTAAGATCCACCTCGTCCTTCATGTTTCTTGCTTGAATAAAGTGATTGGATCCAATTGCTAGAAAATCAGAAATGCGGAAATATTTTCTTTATGTTGATAATTACTTATGAAATTCTTATGTTATTATTAGATTTTTATGTTCTTCTTTTATCTTAGTTCATCAAGCAATTACCAAAACAATAGCACAAAGATCAAAGACGCCAGATGTAGGCAGACAACCAGGGCAAAACCCCAATCTAGGGGAAAACCCAATCAAAAACTCTTCCTTCAATAGTTTCAGAAGATAATCCAAGACTCTTTGACCTAGACATAAACTTCCTCCACACCATGTCATCCATTTCTTCCTTTTGTAGATGATAACCATTTCAACAACAACTTCAACCTAGTAGCAGCAACTAGGAACATCAACTTCGGCCTAGCAGCAACAACTTCGACCTAGAAGCAACTGGCAACGACAACTTTGATGCAGCAGTAGAGAATTCGATCTTCCTAGAAATTTCACACGTGAGAGATAGATGGCCCAAAACTTCAGTCTTGGCCTTCCCAACAATTCATCTCCTTCTTTTCCAACTTCACACTTTTTAGTTGCTTCTTCTTTTGAATCAAACTTTTGTGAGTGAGTGTCTCCAAATGAATTCAAACTGCTTCTATATACCCTTTTGGTGAGGTCATATTACCCTGTTTGAGGGAGAATTGATCTCCTTGAGTCCAACTTGGTGTGGAGGTGACAAATAACTTATTTGACTCAATAATAAATATTTTTACATGATTCAAAAGCCCAAAAAGGATCTATTTTAATGGACAATGACTATAATGACTCCATATGAATCCTAGAAGTCCTCATTGGGGACTTTGACCTAAAACATTCGCCCAAGCACGAAACCCATGCTTTAATAAGTCATATTAATAATAATAATAAATATTTTCTTTCCTTTTGGTAAATACATTTCATTATGACTCAAATATAATTTATGAAGACTGAACCTAGTTACATTCTTCAACACTCCCTCTTAACTAGGGACATATTCATACTTACATATACAAGTACATGGAATATCTCAAAACACATGGACCATGAAGAGTTTAGGCACTTACAGTGCTATGGAATAGATTCCTAACCAGGGCAATCTATCCAGGTGGGACTAAGATGGACTAAAGCTTTCAGCCTCTCTAGGTACCATTAGGCTTACTTGCTAACCATCAACCCAGGGAACTAGGTGTGTAATGCAAGGTTAGAGATATATGACCATCACCGCCTTCCCTTACTTTGAAAAATAGACATCAACACATAGGCGAACCAGATGTCCTCCAGGAATTTTACACATATAATGTGTCAACACATCAAATCTCTCTCCCAATCAACATATCGGTAACATAGAGCATGCTTCCAAAACTTCAAAGTCACAACCCCAATTAGTAACAATTTTAAAATACTCATGAGTAAACACAAACCTTGGGGTCTTTAGACACCTTGATGTTGCTTTGCAATTTATCACAATAGGACTTAGAGGCTTCCCAGACAAATCTTGACAAATGTTTCCTCAATCATTCAACTTCCTTTCCTACTTCACATGCAACAAGCAAATCCTGATTTCCTTCTTTCCACAACACCTCAATATGCATTTTCCAATTTCTTCAAGGTATCCATCATAACAGTAATTTGCCCTCCCTCTCAACTTGGGAGATATACTTCCTTTTATCTCATCTTCCTCTTAACTTAGGGAGATAAACTTCTTTCTATGACATCGCAGAATCTTTCATGGCTTCCACTCTTCTTGACTATCAACATTCATATAACTTCCTTCATCATGCTTATCAAATCAACTTTACTTATGAATATCTTCAACATCTTGAAGAGTATGCACCTTCACAACTTAGATAGCAAGTACAACCAAATATATATAGAAGTATGAACTTAATTATATCAAAATCATAAATAATGGAAGCGTTATACTTTATACATCAAATACCTAAACTTAGTTAGGTTCACAAACAATAAGAGACACATACTTTTATACTTCAATTTCTTGCTAGGGTTTTGTCATAAACCTTAGACTTCATCATCAAGACATTTGAGCAATTTACTCAGGATAACAATCTTGATTATATCTAGGGATTCAATATTTCTTCCAGAGATATGACATACCCTACTATAATATATTGGAAACCCTGGAAGAAATTCAAATAAGTATATCAACTTTAGAATTCATATGTTAGACTTCTACTAGGGTTTAATGCAAACCATAGAACTTTATAAATATCAACAATTTTTTGTTAGCACATATATCTAGGATTTCATAATCATGCAGAAGCATATCACAACAATATTCATTAGGTAAAACCAAGACACAAATATCAATACATTTAAAGTCATACATATAACAATCTCGATTAGGCTAGGGCTTTGATCAGACGAACAAACATACACCTAAGGTTTCATTCCTAGGAGCTTACTCTTGATACATAAGAGTTTTTCTCATAAAAACCAATTTACCAGAACCTCAAGGTCTAGGAACAAATTACCATCCAACCCCAAAGGACTAAAGTTATCATAATAATACTAAAAACCCCAAACATGACACACCATCAAAACCCCAAACATCAAAAGAATCATGTTTTCTAGATTTAATTAGTAATCCTAAGTAGAGTAGGGTTTTACATTAGCATTGACATACCCTTAGGTTAAGGTTTTATAGGGAAACTATCAGGGTTCCACAAACATAATTATTTTAATGAGGGTAGGTTCAATCTAATTATTAATCTCCCAAACAATAATCTTTATGATTCAAAGGTCCTAGACATAACACTTGTTAGTAATGTAAAGTAGATTTATTAGAATGAATGAATGTACCTTTTTCTTGAAGAAAACACAACTTGGGATCTAATATATACCTTTGAGTTGCTTTCTAGACAAACCTTATAGGACATCAATTCCAATACTTTGTCTTGTGAAATCTTCTCCATAGCCCTTGAGCATATCAACAAGTTGTTCCTAAACAAGGAAAATATAAAAAGAAAAGTTATTAGCATATTGTCTAAACACATCTAGATAAGAAAAGGAAAACCAAAGATGAAAGATAATATAAGGTGTAATATAATTGTCTTTGGAAAATTGGTGAGGGCTCCCTCTTAATCCAATCTCGATGGATACCTATAACTTTAACAAAACAATTCAAAAATGCTTTTCCAGAAACATGTTAAACACATGAGTACTAAAAATCAAAATACAAAACAATTCAGAAACTTAGAGTAGAGGGACTTAGTAGTGTAAGTTCTTTATTTTTTATTCTTTGGTCTTGTGCTTCTTTGGAGATCCTTCTTCGACAACATTTGCTTGATGCCTATTTCTCTTTCAATTTCTCGGATCCTCAGAACACTCACTTCTATAGTGACCCATCTTGTGACAACTGTAGCATTCGATTTTGGATAGGTTTATCTTCCTTCTAGGCCCTTTAGACTTCTTGAAGTGTCCTTTGTTCTTGTGATGAGCAAAATAAGCATTTGAAACGTTATCCTCTTCATTCCCTTTGTTGCTTACTAGAGAAATTCCAACTTCTTCTTGACTGCATGCATTCCATAGTTGTTCAAATGTAGGAGTTTCCTTCTGGCTATTGAGACTTGATGTTGGTAATCCTAGAAGTGCAGTGATTACAAGTTATTTTTCAGGTACTATCTGATTCTAGCTATTCTCACAAAGAAGGATGCCACAATGTCTTCCTTTGTCATCTTTATAGATCTCATTTCACTCTTAAGACTTGCTATTTGACCAAGATTCGTGATTGCAAATAATTTGGATAATGCCTCGTACATCTCTTGAGAAAAAACTATGTTGGATATATATGGGATGAGGTTATCCTTTATTCCATCCACCATTAGTGTCATGGACAATATTTCTGTTTCCCTGAACTTTGCCTTTTCTGCATCACTTGACTCATTAGTAGGGTTCTTTACTTTTCCTTTGACTAAATCCAATACTTTATTCTTCTCGAAGATGAGGTCTATCCTCTTCTTCCATGCCCTGTAATTGGATGCTCCTTCTAATTTGTTTTCTCCCTTCATTGAGTTAGACATTGTCCTTGAAGATTGTAGGCTTGACTTCTTACATGATCCTATTGACGACCCTCATTAAAACTTCTTAAGAATTCCTTAACAAATCTTCAAGCTACCTTTTTCCTTCTTCTTCACATTAGCTCTGATACCATGTTATAAAATCAGAAAGGCAAAACAATTTTTATTTTTATTTTTATTATTATTATTATTATCATGTTGATAATTACTTGTGAGACTCTTATGTTCTTATTAACTTTCTTGTGTTATTCTTTTATCTTAGTTCATCAAGCAATTACCAAAACAATAGCATGAAGATCAAAGACACTAGATGTAGGCAGACAACGAGGGCAAAACCCCAATCTAGGGGAAAACCCAGTCAACAACTCTTCCTTCAATAGTTTCATGAGACAATCCAAGAATCTTTGACCTAGACACAAACTTCCTCCACACCAGGTCAACCCTTTCTTTTTTCTGTAGATGACAACCATTTCAGCAACAAATTCAACCTAGCAGCAACAACTGGCAACAACAACTTCGACCTAGTAGCAACAACTTCGACCTCGCAACAGTAGCTTCGATGCAACAATAGAGACTTTGATCTTACTAGAAAGTTCACACGTGTGAGAGATAGATGGCCCAAAACTTTGATCTTGACCTTCCCAACAATTCTTCTCCTTCTTTTCCAACTTCACACTTTTTAGCTACTCCTTCTTGTGAATCAAAATTGTGTGAGTGAGTGTCTCCAAATGAATTCGAACTGCTTGTATATATACCCTTTTGGTGAGGTAGAATTACCCTGTTTGAGGCCAACTTGATCTCCTTGAGGTCGACTTGGTGTGGAGGTGACAAATAACTTATTTGACTCAACAATAAATATTTTTACATGATTCAAAAGCCCAAGAAGGATATTTTTACATTGTCCATTGTGTTTACAGTTCCTTTTCTTCTTGTAATATATTTGAGTAATATTTGTAACTTTAGCTTTGAATCTCTCTGTTTGCTACATCACAAGTTCTTAATGATAGAATAATTACAAAGCCATGATTATTATGTCCAAGATGAAGAACATAGAATAGAAAGTGAAATCACAAAGTATCTGTCAATGAAGTGAGTGGACCATAAGCCCCTTATTTACAAATCAATGCATATATATGTGGAGTTTTTTCTACATCAATGACTAGTTATTGTCGAAAGTTGCAACTTGTTGTAACAAGTTTGCACGTTGGAACTCCAAACTTGTATATTGAAATGATATGTTTAGACATCTTACACTAGATTTCCTAACTATATAACATTCCAAACTTGAAAATTAGAATCACATACTTATGTATCAAAGGTTTTGCATGATAAAAATGTGTAATTACTCTTTACCTTCCCTTGAATTTGTATATTCTTTTCATTTATTTTATTCCCTTTAATACTTGTATTTCACCAAATTTCACTCTCAATTTCATCATAAATTCCAAATTCAACTCAAAAAATATGATTTTTAAAATTAAATCTATGAAAAAATAACATAAACATAATAGTTATGAAAATTTACAACTTAATAATTATGATTGAATAAATTAAAATTTTTAAACAAAATCTAATAAAACATTATTATTTTTGAAATTATTTTTCCTGATTAATCATACAATTAATTTGTTTATTGATATCTCGAATTAACTACTATGATTCATACTAACTTTCATAACTATTATTATAGAGTAATAAAGAATTGAATTTATTCATTAATTCAAGAAATCATTATATTGAAGTGAATTTATTGAATTAAATCTAAGGGAATTGTATTCCCGTATAGGCGGACCATTTTGCTAAAGCGATCATCGATTCGCTGAAGAAGACGACAGTGAAGGGCATAAAAAGGGGTTTCCAGAGTAACACAGAGAAATCGGATCTCCTGTTTGCTAGTTGCTGCGTGAGAGACTAAGTTTTAAAATCAGAACAAAATTTCCTTTTCTGTGTGAGTTGTGCGATGGATTGGGCATTGTTCTCTTAAAATCAGGCAGTGAGATTAGTTTGTTTTCGACCGTGTGATGTGTGAGAAACTAGATGCTGTGCTATGTGTGAGACTAAGTGTTCTGAGTCTAGAGTTAAAGTATTAACAATGCTTTGCTATGAAGAATTGAAATGAGTTTGTATTTGTGTTTCACTAGTTTGAATTCATAAGATACAAGTAAAATTACGTTATTGTTGTCAAAACGAATACCTCTCATGAATTTTTAATTGCTTTTAGATAGAGGAGGAATGTAGAGTTTTGTGAACCCCACTTTTCGGACTACCAAGTGAGTCCATCATCATGGGATGTGTCAATAGATATTCTCCAGATATTAATGATGTATCCATGAGCTATATTTAGGGTGTATATATATA